>OX421971.1:110486052-110766052 GCA_949128135.1 Parasteatoda lunata | reverse complement strand
TGAACTGACTTTTTTTAGAGCGAAGTTAAGAACATTGATGTGATTTAAACTAAAATGTTCCAATTTTTTTCGTTATGTTTTTCATAAGATAGTATTAATAAAGTGACTCAATGGTATTAGTTGACGTAATACAACTTACCAATAATGGTGCTATGATCCAAAATTTAGACTTTTCGATTCAATCTTGCATTTTTTACTATTAATAATTTTTGATCAAACAAGATTTTGGCATGTTTCAAGAGATATTAAACTAGTTTTTCCTCTGTCATGAATTTATAAAACCTGATTCAGTGAAAGAGAAGACGAACGACGGGGGAAAATGTTTCATTGGCTTATAATGAGATATGTAGCAGAGCACAATATGTAGATAACGGATATATGTAAGATATTGAATCAGTTTGCGATATGATCAAGAAAAGTCTGTTCTAGAGTTTTTTTTTTTATTGTGTACAAATCCAGTTCAGCAATGTCTGGGTTCCGAGCAGGAAGAGCTCGATTATACTTTTAAAGCTCACAGTACAAAAAAAAAAAAAAAAAATCCGGATCAAATTTCGGAAAAAAGTAGTCACATCCTGAGTGCTGGTACTTTTTATTGTAAAATCAACTTTTTTCTTAAAATTTTACGAAACAAAAAATCTAACATACCATTAATTTTTACAGTTATATTCTCTGTAAAAGCACTGTATTCAATTAAGTATTGCTTTAAAAATTACAGAATAAAATTATAGTTTACAAGCTTTACAGCTTTAAAATTATAGTTTAAGATAAAAAACGATTTTACGGTAAAATGTATTTTATGGATGCTGCACTCAGAGTATCGATAATTTTTATAGAATTTTGATCCTGAATTTTTAAGAGTGTAGTTCTGGATGATAAAATTATTTAGTATTTTTTCGAATTTGATGAGTGCAATCTTTCATAGAAAATAATTTTATGAGAAATGTGTACTACGACTTCTTAAAATGTTTGTTTTGAAATAGGATGAATTAGACCATTACAGTGAAAAAAAACTTATTTTGAAGAAACTCAGGTAAGCTTTGGTACCAGTCTGGAGCATTTGGATTAACAGATACATCTCTGTTTTGTTTACTGGAGTATTAAAAAAAAAATCATAAAAAGTAATTACTAAATGAAAATTTGAAAATGATCAGATCTATTAACTTAGTCTTCTTATCGGGAATAAAAAAAATGTTAGATATATTTTTTTAAGAAAAGCAAATATATTTATTAAATCTCATGTTTATATGTAAATCTGAATATTAATATTTTGCAATAAGGGCCTATGTAAAATTTAATTTTAGAAAGACTTTTCAATTCTCGTTTTGTACAAAAAAAGAAGAAGGTATAATTTAAAATACCTTTATTTTTCATGGAATGACATTTTAATTCGGGTATCTCATGTTAAATAATGTTTCCCGGGATGTAAAGCAACTCCGAAACCAGAGAGATGAAGTATTGAGAATCTTTTCAAAGAAAAGTTCGTAATACTTTAATCGATTAATCAAACTGTTGAGAATTCCACTCTTATATACTTTTAAACTCACCGGAGCAAAAACGTAAAGTTATTTTTATGTAATGATAATTTTTATTGTTAATTGTTCTAATTAATTGTATAATGTATATTGGTAATATTTCATTTTATAAATAAACTACTATTTATATAAGTTGCTTACAGAGCTTAAATGATTGTAAAATATTATAAAAAAGTTTTTAAAATCATAGAAAGATGTATTTAATTTCTAAAACATCATAAATCAACGTTTTATTTTTATACAGTGATTTTTATGCAACAATTACGGTAAAAACACTTAATTACTCTAATTAAATAAATATTACAGTAAAATTTACGAATTGGCATATTATGGTAAAAATGGATTTTACGGATGATGCACCTAAAGTGCCTATACTTTTTAAATTAAAATTAATTTTTACCTGAACAAAAAATATGATATAGAGTGATTTTTATGATAATAATTACGGTAAAAACACTTAGTTACTCTAATTAAATAAATATTACAGTAAAATTTACGGCATGGCATTTTATGGTAAAAATGAATTTTACGGATGATGCACCTAAAGTGCCGATACTTTGTAACGTAAAATTCATTTCTACCTAAATAAAAAATATGATTGACAGTGATTTTTCTGATAATAATTTCGGTGAAAACATTTTATTACTCTAATTAAATAACTATTACAGTAAAAATTACAGGATGGTACTTTATGGTAAAAATGGATTTTACGGATGATGCACCTAAAGTGCCAATACTTTTTACCGTAATTTGATTCGAAATTTTTTACGGTGTATTAATATGGAAACAGTTTGTGAACAGTTTAAAATATATATTCTCCTTTATTAGCTTAGAATAGTTGATGACATAAATATATAACTGAACAAAATTATTTTTTCGAGGGTGGTGGAAGAATTTGAACTAATACATGTAAATGTTTTAATACAACTAAACTCAAATATATAACTAAACCAAGTTATTTATTATTTTTTCGAGATGCAGGAGGAGAAATTGAACTAATAAATATATCTGTTACAATATAACTTAAATACATAATTAAATAAACTTATGTTTTTAAGGGTGAAGGAAAGAATTTAAGCTACTAAATGTATATGTTTTAAAATAATTTAATTTAAATATATAACTAATTCAAATTATTTTTTGAGAGTAGGGGGAGGAATTTAAAATTATAAATGTATATGTCCTTGTATAATATTATTTATCATTAAACATTATAGCAGTGCGTTTTACTTTTTCACGTAACTGCATTTCTGAGGGACCAAAAATGGCAGCTAAATTCCAATGCACATAGAGTCTTTGTTTTCAGATACTTTCTCCGATCAATCGATGAGAACACAAGTTGCATACTGATGTCACATATTTTGGTTTAAGCCCTCCCCCCCCCCTTTCCTTAATTCCGCATATGTCTCAGACGATTCTGTCCGTGGACATTCCCAGCTGTGACTTAATTGACTCCTGAGACTGCGGCATTAAATGCAACCCCCCTTCCTAGCTTGCATTTTCTTTTGTTTTGATGGAGGGAGGAGATTTTAAGAAAAGATTATAATCTTTTGTTGAAGGTTAAATTGAGTGATTAAAGATAAGCTTGATTTAAATGCTAAGGTGGTCTTTAAATTTCACGAAGTTGAAAAATTTTAATAAGTCACCCGGAGGAGATCGATTTTAAAGTTCTTTAATTCGAAACCTGTTGTTATCACCAAAGTAAGCTCTTAAATTTTGAAAGCGTTGGTTTTGTATTCAATTATTATTATTTTTGATTTGGTGCTTTGGAATTTATTTTGAGTTGGTTTTCAAATAGTTAGCTAGTACAAGTCATGAAATAATAAGAAATTGAAATTTTTTTATTATTTTGCATTAGATTTTTCAAATTTATTTCATAGATATTTTGTAACTGGTTTATAGCTGTAATCAGAATAAACATAACAGAATTCAACCATTTAAATTAATCGACAATGAATAAATACCATCACTATTAAAATTAAAAGCTAAAGTTAAACTAAATTTTTTTTCGTTTCTCAAGAAACCGTTATTTGGATTATTTAATTTTATTCCATAACCGTCGTTGAACAGCCGGCCCAATTTTGAGTTTACGATTGCCAATATTAAATTCTGTAGACTTGTAATTTTGAACTCAATCCAGAAGACAAAGGAACTTCTGGATCAAGTATTGAGAGAAATTTGCTTTCGCGGAGGACTTTTTGGTGGAGCTAGCCCGTATTTGCTTTAGATGGAGAGGAAAACCATGGAAACCTCCCACGGTTAGTTCGACGGCAAGGGGACTCTAACCCATGATCCATCTACCACTGAGAATATTTTAACCCAGCACCGTGGTCGGTGCGGATTTCGTATCGATCAGTCATCGCTGGGATTGGCACCCGGTTCACCTAATTGGAAGGTGAATGCTCTATCCCCTGAGCCACCACGGTTCGGGCGAATATTTCGTCATTATTCGAATATTTGTTTCAGGATATGAATCATTGTTTGAGGATATGAATTTCGTAAAAAGCATTAGACTCATTGCTAATCATTCGAAACCAGCTGTTGTCACTATAGTAAGCTTTTAAATTTCGAAAACGCGGGTTTTATATATGTTTATTATTTTATTTAATATAATGCACTGAAATTGTTGTGTTGGTATTCCGATAGTTGGTATTCAGATAATTCGTAAAATGATAAGAAATTAATTAAAAAAAAATAGTTTTCATTAAAGAGATTTTCAAATTTATTTGATGGATATTTTGCAACCGACTTATAGTTGGGACCGAGTTATAGTTTGAACCAGATTTTAGCCATTAAAAGTAATAGACTAGGAATAAATGCATTCAATGTAAAAAATAAATACTCAAAATCAACGAATTTTTTTTCATTTTTGATGAAACTGTTCTTTTGAAATGCTCCGAGTGAACATTTCGTCATACACGGTGAAAGGAATTCTGGTATTGTAAACATATTTCTGGTTAAAAAAAACCCCATAATTTTGGTAATAAAACCACAATATACAAGATTTAAACCATTTATTTGGTACTTTTGCTGTTCATATGGTAACGGCTTACCGGAATTTTTGGTTGTTGTTGTTTCTAATGCTACTTGCCTGAAATAGTAAGTCTGATTAGTGAAAACAAACGAATTTAAGTCAGAGGGTGCGTTTCTTGCTTTACAGTGGCGCCATTTACGACCAAGAATACGACTTCTGCCACACACATGTCACAGCCTGTTTATAGGGCAGACCCATTCATACATCCACAGATCTTAATTTTAACCTGATCCAGAGAATGGTTAATCTCCAACGCAGTACTACCAGAAGAATTGATTTGTTATGGGCACATGGAGGACTTTGTGACTTGACAAATTTAACGCACGCCAGTCACCATTTACTACACGGGGTGTCTTCGGCCGGCAGTGATCGAACAGGCGTTTGGCCCTTGAACATGGGCCAAACGCCTTATCAACCAGGATATCCTGACTCCGGAAATTCAGTTTTTCGAAATTATTTCTCTTATTACCACACATTTAGTACAAAACAGAAAAGTAAATTCAACCGAATAAATGATTTTTATGCCATGCTCTCAGGCATTATGATGCAGTTACCCAATTTTACACATATTATAAAACAATATATTTTTTAATTGCCAAATTCATTACCTATGCACTTAGGAAATTACACGATTTTTGGTGTTCGCGTAGAACTAGAAACATAGTAAATTTTATTATATTCTGGTAGTTTTCACCACACTTTTTCTTCTCTGTGTACTAATCACTGTTGTATCCCGTCACGTGGAACAAACAGTCTTAAAATCATATAATAAATGTTGGTGAAGTCGCAAATTGCACTGAATTGACACACGAGTGAGGAAGTAGCCTTGTCAAAGATTATGGTGATCGCGTATCGTCAAAAGCCACGACGAATTGTAACGAAATGATTGTCAAAAACGAAATAAAATTGAGGATTACTAAACTGTCAAAAAGAGAGCGTTACTTTTGAGAGTGTCTGAAGCATTTGTAAACTTTTTTTTACTTAATACTCCTCTAAAAAAAATGCAATTTTAATAGTTGCTTTTAAAATCTCTCTTTGTTTGGATGTTTTATATATTTTTTTTTAAATTTAAAATTTATTAAACATTTATAATTGTTTAGAATACCATATTTTATAACTTAGATACTAAATGTGATGAACTAACCCTAATTGGTCTTCATAATCACAAAAATAAAAACTTCTTTGGGAAATTATAGTATTTAGTCATGTGTTTTTCACTTTTTTTGCTAAATGTAGTCTAATTAAATGAATGTTTTCAATGGCTTATTGAAGGTAGGACACAAAGTGAAATTTACTTCTGATTAAACTGGCTCCAATTGTTAAAATTTATATATAATCTTTTAAGGGACTTGAGCAATTTTATTTTGCATTCTAACTAAGCTATTAATGCAATCAGAGGGTGAGAAAGAGAACGTCTTTTAGCATCAAACTGATCTGAAGATCAGCTTCACATCTAAAAAGAACCTAAAATTTTAAATTTATCTTTATAAGTTTAGTATCCTTGCTATTATTTTTATTACTTCATTAATTTTTAAACTGATAAATATTACAGTTTAAGCTAAATATTTTGTGAGGAATAAAATATTATTTTCAAAAAAATAGAAAATAATTAAAGATGAATTTTAGGTTATTAAATTATTTTTTTACATTTAATATTACATTCTTTACAAATATTCTTTACATTTACAAAAATGTAAGAATATTTAATTGGAAATAATAAATTTTCTTACCATAGAGTAATTTTCGTTTGCATTTATACAAAAATGAGTTTAAAAAATAGGTCTAGATTTTTAAAAATACAAATCTTCTTAATGTTTTTTCCTCTTAACGTCTTGTTGTAATGCATCATCCGAAAAATCCATTTTATCGTAATATCAACTTTAACCGTAAGATATTATACAGTAAATTTCCAGTAGTATTTATTTAATAAGAATGATTCAGTGATTTTATGGTAATTATGACTGTTTATCTTTTTTTTTTATTACGATTTATTATAAAATGTGTTTTACGGTAAACTATTTACCGTAATTAGATTTTGAATTTTTTATAGTGTATTACACGCTCCCATCAAGCTGCAAGAAAAATAAAAAAATTTTAGTTACTAATAAAAATGGTTTTATAATTTTATTGTGCTGCAATTAACTATTTCTAAATATACTATTTTTCATATCTTTTTCTCGTTTTATATTAAAAAAGTAGTTCTGTATTCATTTGTATCATGCATGATTTCTAAGATTGCTTTTTTGATATTTTTTTAAAAATTGTTTACGTTAATTTCTCCTTTACCTTCTTCCAGCATTTCCTTTAACTTCTTGCTTTGAAATTCTTAGATGCGTACCGCCGTAATAATGGCGACCAAAGCACCTCAGAACTACTTTTTGCTTCGATAATTCCCCCAATTTCACACCTTCATTCTTTTCTGTCCATTTTTCCCGGATTGTCTCTTCTTGGTAGGATGATAATGGAAAAAAGGCCGGAAAAAATAAAATAAGATTAGGTATAAAAAAATATTAAAAAAATTCTCATTCGTCTCTGTCACGGAACAACTTCTGACTTTAAATTAATCGTTTTCCTCAGAGGCCATCAAACATACTTACTTCTTCGTATTTCTCTCGTTATATATATATATATTTTCTTTGTAATGGAAGTAGTTCTTAGCTATTTAGCTTTCGTGGCCTAAAGAAGTTTAGGCATAGCCTCACGTGGTCGGGCGAAATTCTTCATTACCACAAGGGAAGAAAAGAGCTCAGTACGTCTTCCTGATGAATTACCTAAACCCTTCAGACCTGAGGATAATTACCACGAACCATCTTTTTTGATTGTATCGACTTATTGTACAAAAAATTCCATTATGGTCTACACTAAAAACCGAAATCTAATTATTCACTTACATTCAATTTGTCAAGTGAAATGTATGGTTTTTGAGGTCAAACTTATTATTTTAAAATTATGCGATGACTAATGATAGGACTGAAATTAATTATTTACTAAATTTTTAACTTTTTAAAACTAATACGTCAATTTTGCTTTACGTCTTAATAACAGTCCGTTATAATGATAATTTATTATAGCCGATGAAATTCATGTAATAATGAGCTCGTCGTTACACGGAGAAAAAATTTCTGTATTTTATGATAATGGCATTTCTGGTAAACCCCTCCCCCCACAATTTTGGTTAATACAACAAAAATATGCGGTATTTAAACCATTTATTTGGTAGTTTTTCCGTTCATATAGTAACGGTTTACCGGAAATTCTGGTTTTCATAATTATAGTCCTTATTGTTTTGAGTTTACTTTTCAGTTTTACATTTTTACTAACATGTAGCAACATGTTAGTAAAAATGTAAAACTGAAAAGTAAACTCAACCGAATGATTTTTATGCCATGATCTAAGGTATCATGATACAATAATGAAATTTTATCTCATATTATGAAATCATATTTCGTTGTTAATTTTACCAAAATTATTATCAAACCCCTTCGGTAAATTACTGAGCTCTTTGCTGTTCCCATAGAGCCAGAAGCGCAATAATTTTTACCGTATTCTAGTAGTTTTGACTAATCAGTACCATAATATCAGTGCCTTAAACTTTAATATCACGTGCAAGTTCATTGCAACATTAATGAGAGGATGAATTGAACTATGTTTCCTTTTAAATTGATACATAGTATCGTGTAATTATATTTAAGATTGTTTAATTATCACAATAATATGATTCAATTTGGCATCGACGAAGGTTTCAGAAAATTGTAACTATATTATGGTTTCACACGTCGACGAAGGTTTCAAAAAATTTGAACTATATTATGATTTCACACGTCGACGAAGGTTTCAGAAAATTAGAACTATATTATGGTTTCACACGTCGACGAAGGCTTCAGAAAATTTGAACTATATTATGGTTTCACACGTCGACGAAGGTTTCAGAAAATTTGAACTATATTATGGTTTCACACGTCGACGAAGGCTTCAGAAAATTTGAACTATATTATGGTTTCACACGTCGACGACGGTTTCAAAAAATTTGAACTATATTATTGTTTCACACGTCGACGAAGGCTTCAGAAAATTTGAACTATATTATGGTTTCACACGTCAGTACTTTAAATTTTAATATCGCGTGTAAGATTGTTGCAAACTTAATACGAGAATAAATTGAACCATGTATTCCGTTGAATTTTAGCCATAGTATCGTGTAATCAAATTAATCAATGTAGACATGTTAACTTAAATTGATATATACAGCATTAAAGCTATGTTATACCACTGTTTACTTATAATACGTTTCTGTAGACAGATTTGAAAGTGTGTATTCAAACACTGTTAAGAAGCAATTAAACACTTTGTTGGTGAGTTTAAAAATATACGTGTAGTATAAAAAAGTAATAAGAAAATCTTTACATCCAAATTGAAATTTTGGATTTAAAAGCAAAAACTTATCTTTGAAAAAGGAGTTTGTGACGTTCTTAAATGAACTTTCGAACTTGTTCTAACTCAATTTTAAGCTTTCTCAAAAAATACTGCTTACAAATAACTAATAAAAGTTTTAAAGTATTATTAAACAAAAGATATTAACCCAATATTGTCCGTATTTTACAGACATCAATATTTAAAATTTAATATTGACTTTTTTTTAACAATTTGAAAATTTAGAGTTAAAAAGTAAAAATTTTATGATTATTAATTGTGTATATAAAATTTATCATCAAAACAGAGCTATACTGAAGTACTGAGAATAATTTATATTCATTTTTAAGACAAAACTATTGCTAATGTAAAACTATCAAACTCTGTATGATCCTATTTCATTTAATGACTATTTTATAATAATTATTCCAGTTATTTGTTCTTTTCGTAACAATTTGTATAAGAAGTAAAACGTATAAAGACAAAGAGTATTAAAAAAATATTTGCTATTCATTTTTGGAGTGCTTCGACTTTACATATCGATTTAATCTAAGCATAAATTTAGTTTACACTTATTAAAAAGTATTATCACTTTAAGTAAATAACTGTCATAACTTACTGTTAGTTAGTTTGAAGTTTGTAAGAGCCCGAAATACAATAACTTCACATTAATGTTTAATTTGGGTTCAGCTATATAATATTTGCTATTCATTTTTGGAGTGCTTCGACTTTACATATCGATTTAATCTAAGCATAAATTTAGTTTACACTTATTAAAAAGTATTATCACTTTAAGTAAATAACTGTCATAACTTACTGTTAGTTAGTTTGAAGTTTGTAAGAGCCCGAAATACAATAACTTCACATTAATGTTTAATTTGGGTTAACTTATCAGAACTCGTGGAACTTTTTAACACTATGCAATTTCAATATATCCTTTTAATTCTCGCAATTATTTGTGAAATACTTTTAAGTATTTTGATGTTTGGTGTGGAATAAGATTTTAATAATTTATTTAAGGTAACCGATGGCATTTAAAAAAGTTTCTATTAATCGTGATGAACTATTACGTCTTTAAAATATATTAATATTTTTTTTTGTTGAGATTAATAAAAGAAAGTAGCAAAATATTATTGAAATGTATTTAGTTAAATATATATTTAATACATTTTCTTTTCATTTTAAGCTATTAGCTTAGCTGAAATGATTATCTTTAATATTTTATTTTGAAATATGATCAAATTACGTTCAGATCAAAAGGAAATTAATACATAAAAAAGCAATATCAAACAGAAACAACCAGAACAGTTCATACTAAATAAAAAAAGAACAGAAAACAAATTCCAAAAAAAGAAGAAGAAATTTTTTTTTAAATGAAGGCAAATCTGAACAGATATTAAATAAATCCTGTCTTAATAAGATAGCATTCTCACAAATTAAAGAAAACTGCTTCAATGATTTTATTTATTCGAAAAAGGCAATTAAAGAATTTTCAAAGACATTTCTTCATCAATGAAATATTTCAGACGACATTTTTGATGAAATGTCACTCTTGATATTTTATCGTTTGAAAACTCGAAGAATTTTTCTGGCCGTTAAGTTGAGCAATTAAGGTACGATAAAGACTAATGATGGCTGCTGTCAACGGTCCTGTCATTCCGCCGGGTTCTTTTCCATCAACCATTTTCACATCACTCACACGCATTCTTCTTCCCTTTCGATATATTTTACAGTTTTGGTGTTCCCTAACAAACGAACGCCATGTTGCGGTGACGTAATGTCTTTTCTCAAAGACCAGCTGTGGAAGTCGATATCAATCATACAAGTAATCGTTATCATGCAAGGGCAGAGAATGTGTGGGTCCGGGGTAAAAGTGATCTTTTCGAGAAATTGAGAAATGCAAACTTGTTAAGAGGTTTACCGGCCTGAATACTTCTAATTTTAATTTTGTTTCAATTGTGCTTGAATGTGCATAACTTGTAGTATATTGTGAAGGATATTAAAAATTTAAATTTTAGGTCAGAGTATAAATGCTCAATTGTTTTGAAGAAGAAAATTGGGTAACTCGAGATGGAATATGTGATTTGGACCAACCATGTGATTAAATCACATGGTAGCGTGGTTGTGCTTGGGTTAACAGTACAGCAATTAGGTTTGGTTTCCTATCACGCTGAATCAAATTTTGGATCAGATTTAATTGGCGACGTCTCGCGCGTGTGTAGATCCTGTTAGGCTTCTGAATCGTGGCATAAACGAATACTATATGCTTTCCTTAACACTGATGAAGCTTGCAGGTAACCAATTGTAAGCAAAAATAGTTACAGTTCTTGCATTTTACGTTGTTAGAAAGTAACCGAAACAGTCTGTCATTGCATGAGAGGCAAAATTTATGGAAAATAAACAAAAATTTTATAATACGCTTAACATGGTGTAATAAATAAAGTACTTATATTCTCGAAATCATAATATTATAGGTATGTTATTCTTCTTCCTTGATATAAAAAATAATCTGTATTATTCAATGTAACGATTTTACTCTACAATAATGTTAAATCGACAAATATTTTGAGTAGCAATAATTAGCTTTTAAGCACCGTGATATCTATACTTCGCTCTTTTATCAAGTTATTTATTTTATCATATGTTTAATAAAGAGTTAATTTTTGATTTATAAGTTTGTCTTCTTCCCAAGAAGTTATTTCAAGTGAACAAATTTGCAAATGAACTTAAAACAAAATTATATTTCTTATATTTAGAAGCTGAATCAGTATTTTACTGTAATTTGGCTGGTTTTTGGTTTGTAAAGAAATGAAGCGGTACGTAGTTTGATCCAGGCAACATCATTTTGAGCTGGTGTAAGTAAGTGAAATGGGAGAAAACCTTCGCGAAATGTGGTAATTCTTCTCTAATGTGGTGGTGGTTGCCACCAATATGAACTATTTTGAAACTGGTTGCCATAACTCTCCAACTACGTTAGATCTAGACTCTAGGCATAACAACTATTAACAATTGCCTTAGTTAAAGACGTCATCCCCACCACTTGGAGATAAGTTTTAAGAAAGTCGAAAAATGCATTTGATAATGTTATATTTAGCATATCATTCAACACAGGTATTTTAAGATACATATTATTCGCTGGAATGTTACTTTTGAAAAGTGATGATCATAATTACTAAAAATTTAAGCAACGGTTTTGAATCAAAATGTTTAGTTTCCGAAGAGCAAAGAATAAAAGTACATTCATCTGCTAGAAAAATTTGGATTTTTAATTACACTTTAAAGAAACTAAAAAAAGAGTTATTTACTCTGATCAAGAAGTATGAAAAATCGAAAATAAACTTTATTTTAAATTAAGAGATAACTTCTTTGACTTTTATACTTAGCCAGCCAATGCCTGAATTGAAGTTAATTAGTTTCATCTTATGCTTGGACCAAGCTGGTTAGCAATTATCCTGACAACATCATTACCTTAAAAAGACTTTAAAAAAAGAATCCAGAAAACAAATGAACTTCTTGATTAAGTATTGGTTGAAATTTGCCTTCGTAGATGATTTTTTGATGGATTTGCATAAACAGGAAAACTGCGAAAACCTCCTATGGTTAACTTGACAGTAAGGGGACTCTAATCCATGATCCGTCCACCACTGAAGATATTTTACATAAGCACTGTGGTTAGTGCTAGCCGAATGTGGACCAGCCGTCGCTGGGATTCGAACTCGGCTTACCTCATTGAGAGGCGAACGCTCTATCCCCGGAGCCCCCGCAGTTCAATATTCAAGTATAAACATATTCGAAATTTTTGTCAAAATTTCTGATTTTTACTTTACTTAGTTGGATACTTTAAGGTATCTAAATAAACCTTCTCCAATAAAGCCACATTCTCCGATTTGTTTCATTTAGTACCCTATTAGGTAAAATTGTTCTTTATCAATAAAGGCTCAATACATCATTACAAATATGAGAGAAATTATATACAAATCATTGATAAGTAGTATTTGCAAGTTAACCATAATTAAACACGGGCTTACAAAAGTGGCTGTTTTGAAAACACAAAATACTTTGCATGTACTCCATTCAATAGCTTGAAATGTCTATAGCCTAAATTTTAAATGTAATTAGATCTAATTAAAAGCCTTAGTTGTTGAATTCAAATATATCGATAGATCGATTAAAATTCCGTCTGTTTCAAGCTGTGGTGGTAAATTTAGCAGTGGGAGGTAAATGCTATTTCTACATTTTGATGAGGAATGACAAGGGCTAAATGCGTATATAGCTGTACTAGTTTTCAGTACTATAGAAGTTTCAATATTATAAGTTTATTATATAAGACCAGTTTAAGAAATCTGGATCTTTGTGGATTTGCTTGTATTTTTTTCCAGAATGATGTTTCAATTCCTTCTGAAATTGTACTATGTGAAATAAAAGACCACTTTAAAAATATGATTAATTTATAAATTTAGACACTTTGTTGTTCCGACTGCCTTTATAACAATATGATTTGAATCAAAAGACCACAATACAAGTAAGGATGATTTATTATTTCTATAAATGAATGCCTACTTTCATAATGTTCTTTTATGAATACTTTCATAACATTTCGACTGCATTTTGGATAATATAGTGTGAATCAAAATGAAGATACGGTTGATAAAAAAATATGGATAATTCTTTGTCTTCAAAATGTTTTGACTACTTTTAGAACTATTTATGAGAAGAATCAAAAGATAAGTTTGAAATTGCGAATAACTAAATAATTCTATACACAGAGAAAAAAAAATTCTGGTAAAATTACCGTACTGTATCGAAAAGACATCAATGGTAAAAAACCCCATAATTCTGGTAATAAAACCAAAATATACGGTATTTAAACTTTTCATAGGGTAACTGTTTCCGTTATGGTAAAGATTTACCAGAAAATTTTGGTTTTCAATTTTATAATTCTTATACTATGTAGTTGAAATACAAAACCGAATACAAATTCAACTGACTAACTGATTTTTATGTTATGTTCTATATCATGATAAAATTACCAAATTTTACGATTGTACCAAGTTTTTAACACATATTTTAGAACGATATTTTATTGTTACCAAAATCATTACCAAAGCACCCTGCTTTTTGGTGTTCCCATGGAGCCAAATATAGGGTAAATTTAACCAAATTCTGTTCATTTTACAATATTCTTTTCCCCAGTGAAGATATTGTGTGCTCATTTATTATTTTTCTAAAACGTTTATAAATATTTAGCTTGAAAGAAAACACGAGTTTACAAAAATAAATTCAAAATGAAATATCTAGTGATTAAATAAAATTTAAATTATTACTTTAAAAATATCAATTTTAAGGTATTTATTTACATAATAATAAACATTAAAGATATCAATTTTAACTTTAGGAAATGTATGAAAAATAAGTCATAAAAGTTTCCGCTTTTACACATTTGAATTTCAAGAAAAAAAATCAAAAACAATATGAATAAGCACATGTTATAGAAGCAAATAATATAGGTTCAAAATTCTAATTTAAACATTTTAACTAAAATTAAAATGTATGACATATTTTTATTATTTTAACGTACGTTTAAGCAAAGTCTAAATTCTCAAATTGTTCAAATTATAACGAAAACGGATCATGTAAAAAATTTAATCCTTCAAACGTTCAATTAAAAAAATTTCTGGTCTAAATTAGTGATTGG
Organism: Parasteatoda lunata; assembly: GCA_949128135.1. NCBI lineage: Eukaryota > Metazoa > Arthropoda > Arachnida > Araneae > Theridiidae > Parasteatoda > Parasteatoda lunata. Next base: position 110,751,381 of record OX421971.1, on the reverse strand, counting down.
GTTTTAGTTTTAAAAATATGAATTTTAATTTCAGGAAATCAAGAAAAAGCAAGAAATTCAAATTATGAATGAAAACAAATCGCAAAAATGCTTTAAAATTTAAAAAATATTCTTTCCAAGATTTGAATATTCGATACTTGGTAAGAGAATATAAAAGTTTTAAAATGTAAAAGTAAACATACTCTTATAAATGATTAATGCAAGAAAACAGTTAATTGAGAATTGTTAAATACAGTTAGCGCTCTTTTATATTTACTTAAACATACAAGACTAAGAGAGGATAATTTATAAGAGGCCACTGTTGCATGTGGAACTAATGTCAAGCATTCAATTGAATTAGGGCATTGTTGAATTGTATGGTGAATTAAGCATTTTTGCTTGTAAGGCAACAAGGCGAGTAATGGGGAAGGAATAATTCTATTTTGTGCTTTTAGGAAAAGAAAAAAAAAGTTTTTCGCTCGGCTTAGCATTTCCTTTGTTGAAAGCAGGAAGGCTGATTAGTTGTAATTCTTTCTTGATTGATCATTCAGTTTGTAGGAGAGTTAAGTCAGCTAGCTGAATCTCACAATAAGACGACTGCTCAATTCTTATTTAATATACTAACTACTATATTTAATTCACCATTAACAATATATATATATATATATATATATATTAGGGGGTTCAGAAAATAATGTCGCTTCGGTGCATTTGATATTCGTTATCAAGATTTTATTTTTAATCAATAATTTTCAACCGTTCAATGTCGGATTGAAAATTCATCGAAATGAATCGAAAATAATGGATTGGTGTTTAGGACTAACGAATATTTAATGTTCCAAAACGACATTACTTTCCGGTCCCCCTAATATATATGTGCTGGTACATAATTTACACATTAACATTGGCTAAACATTAAAAAACATAAATTATATAACATAGAGAGATTTACCATAGCTTTGTTTTAGTTCTATTATGAAGAACCTTTATTATTCTCTAAACATGGAATGGAAGAGGGAAATGCATAGAGGTAGAAGAAAATAAATAAAAAACAAGTTACAACGAAGAAAATACATTTTTGTATGTGTATACGCGTTTTCTGACAAAAAATGTATAATATCTTATCTGAGATAAGTGTATTCTAAACATTAAATTAACTGAGAAAGGAAGTATTTAAAAGGTTCCGACTGTGTTCAATAGTTTATAAATTAAGTTATATTTTTTTGCTGTATTTAATAACCCTATGGCATGACTACCATTTAAAGAGTTGCTTTTGACTACCATTTTAAGAGTTGGTGCCATTTAAAGACTTTATCATTAAAAAGGTTGTTTTTTAATGAATAAAAATAAATTTTCTAAAATATTTAGATTTATACTAAAAAAAATCGTTATTAAAATAAAAACCAACACATTGATTGGAACTTTTACAAATTTTAAAATTCCTAACTTTCCTTACTAAATTTTTTAAAACTCCTAATTTTTAAAATGCATCATATCAAAAGTTTATATTTATTTAGACTTCAGACGCTATCAACAAAACCGTCTTGTGTGTATCTCTATTTTTATTTAAAAAAAAGTGTTTGCATTCGTAGTTGGATAAAATTGTTGTTCGCTTGAAACAAAACACATCAAAAGATGCATAGTAGGGCACAGCAGTAAATGCACAGTTGGAGATCTCTTTGAGACAAAGGTTACTTTGTATACAGACAACAACTTCATGCAAAACTCAAGAGCTAATAATTTAGTTTGCAGTTTCAATTCAATGCATACGTCATCTATCGAACTTCCAATTCGAATGGCACTTGATTTCCGCGCTGTTGCCAAACAACTCGTTCAAATCTTATTCATGAACGAAATCCCGAGTTCTCACTCGGCAAAGGGATCAGTGACCCCTTTTTCGAGTCCCTTTTTCGTTAGTTATTCTTTTGCAGGCATACATTTCATGTTTTTCAATGAGACCAGCATGTATTTCTTGTTCTCGCCATTTACCTTTTGAATTTTAAGAGCATTTGCGATTCACTGTCTTCTGCGAATCGAAATGAAGATTTTTTTGATTCTATGGCAACAGGGAGGAAAATGGAGGTGTTATGCATTGAAAGCTTTTGATGCATCTTCCAAATCAAATACATTCGGATTAGAATATGATTTTAATATCTGTGTGCAGACAACGCTTTAACAAAACAAATATGTAATACATTTGAAATATAAAATTAAGGACTTTTTAAATGTTTTATTACGCTAAATTACTCTCAACATAAACAATATGTAATAACAATACGCTAAATCACTGTACTATAATGAACATAAACAATACGCTAAATTACTGTAGTAAAAGTATAAAAATAAATAATGCATTGTTATAGTACAAGTACTTTTATTGTTTTAAATTTTTTTTTTATTGCCATCAGTTTTTATCGTTTTAATGCTTTCTCATTCCTAGCTATTCATTCAAATAAACGCAGGAAATTAAAATTTATAACACAATGAAATTATATTATTATAATATTTTCACAAATGTTTCGAATTATCCTCTCCGTGAGAGTTAGAAAGAAGTTTCTTTTAAATTTCTTCTAGATTAAAATGACAATAAATGTGCTCAATAACAGCAGCATTTTAAATCATACAAAGATAAAATATATTATTATTATAATATAAAAATATTATAATATGATATAAATTATAAAATGAAAATTTATATAATTTTATTATTATTTTCTAGAAAACTGCTTTCCTAATTTGTTTACTTAAATAAAATATGAAAGTTCAATAGTTATTTGTAAAAAAATTAAATACTCAAAATTAGGAATCTACTTTATATCAGTACTGGCAAACTATAATTCGGTTTCTTCTAACAGTTTAACGATATAAGATAAAAATTCGTTCATTTTTAAACCTTTTTAATTGAAGTTTGTTTCCCTGCTATATGACCATTTTAGTTTCGGGTATAACCTCTTGAGGTCTGTTCTTGTTGAATGTCTGTAGATAGTTTTACAAACATTCTGGTACTGTTGTAAAATGACAAATATTTTTTAAACAATTACATAAACTTTAATTTTGGGAGAAAATCGATTTATTAAAATAATTTGGGTATTTCTGTACATTATTTACCTAATTTCTTGATACTCCAGTGTAAGCATGAGTTATATATATATATATATATAAATAAATAAAAACTAAAACAGTTAAAATGACAGGCATACTTAAAAATATTATTAAATCAAGTTATTCTTTAAACTAATCAGTACATCGAATGTTATTTTATTTCACGTCTTTTTTTTTCACTATAAGTAGCATCTTAGTAATTTTATCATGATATATGCATCTTTTATTTACATTATTTTCAAAATTACTTCTATTTTCAGTTGCCAATAAAAACTAAGAATTTTTTTCGTTTCATTAGTATAGAAGTAAGTCAAACATTTCAAAACATTTCTTCTCGATACTCCAGATATTAAATAAATACTCTATCAAAAGATACAAAAGACTGTTTATGGAATAAACCGCTTCACAACAGCGGAAAAATAATTATCGGAAAATATTTTTCCATACAAAATGCCGTTAATGATACCATGATGATAGTTTTATCCAACACTTTTATTTTTAAATAAAGCTAAAGATACATACAAGGCTGTTTTGTTGTTAGCATCTAGAGTCTAATAAGTATAAGCTTTTGAATTGATGCATTCTAAAAATAGGATTTTTAACATTTGCAACCGCTTGTGTTACGATAAACACAGTCTAAATAACCTGAATTTTCAAAAGTTTCGATCAATGCGTTCTTGTCAATTTTAATAACTATTTTTGATGTCTATATCTAAATATTTAAGAAAAATATTTTTATTCATTAGAAATACGATTGATTATAATAATTTGGATATTTCTGTACTTATTATTTAACTGATTGATTCTTGATACTTAATTTTAAGCATTTTATATGTATACAAAAATAAAAACTATAACAGTCAAAATGACAGACTTGTTTAAAAATAGGATTTAATCGAGTTAAATTTTAAACATACCAGTACATTGAATGTTAACTTAATTTACGTCATTTCTTTACTATACTTAGATTCTTAGTAATTTTATCATTGTAATTTGATCATTAAGTAATTATATTAAGTAATTTTATCATTAATATTATAAAAATAAGTCAAACAGTTTAAAGTACTTCCTTCCGATACTTCAGATATTAAGAAAATACTTTATCGAAAGGTACAAACTACTATTTGGGGAGTAAACCACGTGATAACAGTGGAAAAATAATCATAAGAAAATATTTTCCATATAAAATACCGTTAATGATATTATGATAGTAAAATACTACTGTGTTGTAAAGGTGTGTTTGAACTCTCTTCAATTGATATAAAGTGTTGAATAATTATTTTTGAAGAAAAACAACTTAATTAACAGCTTAAACTAAATTTCTAGGTTATTAATAATATTAATTCAATGAGTAATTTGAAAAATACGAATATTGAAAAGTATGCTTTAAAAATTTCAGAAAGAAACTGTGTCGTCTTAAAATGAAAAATTATTGAATCGTATAACAAACGTGTATTACTTTGTTTTAAATCAGTAACTTATTTGAAATCTTTTCGTTTTTATGAAAAGAAGAAATGATTGACATGGTATTTCTAATAAAAGTATTGGTAAAATCAAAGATCATTACAAATAATAATCATAAATGAAAATATTTTTTACATTTATTAAATCTCTCTTTATTTCAGATTTCAACATTAAAATATTTATAAATTCATAAAATACCACTGAAACACAAATTATATTTTTTCAACTATAACAGAACTAACGTTATTAACCTATTATTAAGACTTACTGATGTATTTTGATAAAACTTATGTACAGACAATAAATATTGATCTTTTCGATAATAAGTTTTAAAGTCATTATTTTTTTGACAATATTTAAATATTCCAAAATGTTTCCCGTTATTTAAATAACTGAATGTTTGAAATGAAATATTTTTATAATTTAATGAATGGTTTTTAAAATTAAACATTTGAGAAAAATCCATTAAAACATTTTGTAACAACAGTTAACATTTTGAAAAATTAATATAAACGAAAGGGTGACAGTATTTCAGAAAGCATTTATTTGTTGTACCGTCATGTGCAAATTCGAATTTGGCACTTTTCAAGTGCTGCTATCCAGTATTATGTTTTTTTTACGTTAAAAATGTGTGGAATTTGAATATAGAAGTCTCCTCTATTACTACAAACATTTTTTCGAATTTTAAAACAATCTCAGAGTGTGTTTCGTTCATCCAATGTCAACAACTTTCCGAGGACGTCGGATGTCGAAAAGTGTGCGTGGAAACTTTAGCTGTGAAATGGAAAGACGTTGATAAAACAATTGTCGGAAGTGCAAAATTTTTTATTTATATATTAATAAACAATTATATCATGTTAGCGTTAAACAAATTTGAAAATTAATAACAAATAAACGGAAAATGAAAAAAAAATGCACTGTGGGGCTACTTTGTGCAAAGTTTCATTCGTTTTTTTTTTCGACAGAAAAATGGTCAGACGTTATAAAAAAATACCTGGAACGAGAAACTACCGTGATTACACTTTCGAAAAGCTGCAACAATGCTTGCAAGCACTTGCTGGTGGTATGTCGATTGCAGAAGCTTCTCGGAAGTACGAAATCCACAGAAATACTATCTCTAATAAAATTCACAAGAAACACGTGAAACGTCCTGGTAAACTATTATTTTTCTTCTACAAAGATATTTTACTAATGAATTAATCAAACGATTTAACACATAAAAGAATATTTTATAGGACATCAGGTAATTTTGACAGAAACTGAAGAGCAAGTTCTGTCTAAGTATTGTGCACTTCTGGCCGAATGGAGTGTACAAAGGTACACCCCATTCGGCTTTTTGAACTAAGGCTCATCACCAAAGGTAACTTTTCGAACTAGGTAACTTTTCGAATAAGGTCGGTAACTTTTTGAACTAAGGCTCATCACCAAACGATACCTTGACCGCACGAATAGGAAGGTTCCCGATTTCGAGGATAAATCGAGGATTTCAAATGTTTTGAAATAAAAATTATTTTTAAGAAAAAATTCTTTATAAAAAATGGTTTTTTAACGCTGAAAATTATTTTCAAACTAATATCTTTTCATATCTTGATGTTTTTGTTATTAAAAATGTCAATAATTAACTTTTTTAACAATTTTATGTCAATATTTTACTAAAAACATGATTGTTAAACTGAATTCCTATCGCTGCACAAAGTAGCCCCACTTGGGGGCTACTTTGTGCAAGTTATGTTTTGACTTATTATTTGTAAATATCACATACAAATAATGCCAATATTGATCAAATTCACTCGTCTGAGTCCAGTTATGAATAAAATATCGATAAATTTTACTAAAGTTTGAATTAACATAGTTTTTTTACATGTCAAAGTTCAAAAACTGCGAAATCCTGCCCAAAGTAGCCCCACATGACGGTAATTAAAAAAAATTAAAAGTACGAAAAAATTTAATATTTTTAAAGAAACATGTAGGAATTGTTTTCCTAAAAATTCTAAAGACTGTCTCACGAAGAAAATGTTTTATGGTTAAACTGCCGTATTGTGTAGTGATGACATTTCAGTTAAAAAAAACAACAACATGATTTTAGTAATAAAAATCAAAATATACGGTATTTAAGACCTTCATTCGTCAATTTTTCCATTTATGTGGTAATGATTCACCAAAAGTTCTGGTTATTAAAATTACAAATCTTATTACCACACATTTAGTAAAAACAATATTAAGCTGAATAGTGAATTTAACCAAATAAATGGTTTTCATGCTATACTCTAATGTATCATGATAAAATTTCCAAATTTTACCACATTTACCATATTTTATCACATATTATAAAACTATATTGTATTGTTAATATTAACAAAATAACGTTTTGGTAAGAACTACTGAGTGTTTTAGTGTTACCATGAGCCAGAAACATAGTAAAGTTTATCCTATTCTGATAGTTTTGAGTCTTCAGAGCAGAGTTAATTTTAAGATTATCTAGAATTCATGATATGTTAGGTGATAAAAACATTCCAATTACATAAATAAGACTATCTAAGATTCTATGAATAACTTTATTTATGTGTTTTATAAATTTAAAGTGTCAAGAATTTATTCGCTTAATGACATTTTGTTATTAACTTAAGACTTTCTGCAATTATTTAAGAAGAATAGCCTTATTTATGAAAACTAAGTTAGATACAACTTTATTTATGTTTCATACGCGTTTGTGATGATACGTTTTTATCTCATGCTGCATTTGGAGTCCTTAACTTATAAAATAGTTCCTCTGAGAGCACTTAGAATCATTTATGATCAGGTGAAACTTGGTGGTAGGTTCTTGTTCATAAAAACAAAAGCACTTAAAAGGAGATAAATTTATATTTTTGTACCAAACATACTAGACAGTGTTAGGTACAAATATTTTTTATTTTATTTTATATCAGCCCCCTCTTTAGTGTTTTGTTTTCGGAGTTTTAAACTGCAGCAAATTTGAAGAGCATAAAGTTTTCAAATAAAATAAATTAATGCATAATATTAAATTTAAAACATTTAATTGCAATGTTTTTAAGAAAAGACTGCAAAGAAAACTCTATTATGTATTCAACATTGTATGTCATTGAATATGTATTTGAATATATTTTAAAAAATAACATTTTTTTAACATTTAACAATTTCAGAGTGATATAAAAAAAAATTATTGTAAAAAAAGCATCAAAATTTAAAAGCATATTTTTTATGAAATTATACATTATTCAAGCGTAATTAAGAAAAATTAGATTTTCTTGGGACAACATGAAGAGTACCACGAATAAAGAGAAATAATTTTATCAAAACTATACTACGCAGAATTCCTGTTAAAATTACGGTAAAAAGTACCAGCACTCAGGTACTTTTCATGTTACAATAAAATCTGTTTTTATAGTAAAATTTTACTGAACAAAAGATCTAATATACCGCAACTTCTACAGTAATTTTTACTGTAAAATCACTGTAATTAAATAAATATGGATGTTTTAATGTAAAAATGGATTTCATAGTAAAAGTAATTGTACGGATGCTGTGATCAGTACCAGGACTCTTTACCGTAATTTGATCGGGAATTTTTTACAGTGTATTTTCCATTTATTTTTATGCAAATTTACGTTTGGAAGTAAAATTATTTAGTTTCAGATAAAACATCAATATAAGATAGTAACATTTTCAGCGTCACATGTTTAAAAACAAGAAAATCTGAACTGATTTAAAAACATATCAAAAATGTAAGTTTGGATTTGTTTAGGAAATTTCACACAAAACTTTTGCCGAAAATATCCTTTTTTTAAACGTTACATAAAATTCTAAAATGCAAAAAGTATCCATATTATTTATTTCATAATATGAAATTCATAAATGATAAAAATATGAACCAACATGTAAATGCATCAATGTAAATGTACAGTACGCAAAATAGAAAATGAATCACCATGATTGACTTTTGATCTAATGATCCGATAGTCACGATCAGGATTCACTGTTAAAGGTTCGAAGGGGTGACCTCAATTATGCTAACCAATTAGTGCAAAAGTACAGCTTTATGTATTTCAAAACATGAAATTCATAATGATATAAATATTCTCTTAAGGGAATTCTTACTATCAATAATTTGGGATCAATGGGAGAAAATTAAGATTCCACTTCCTAAGACCAACATAAAAACAAGTTAAAAAAAGCTAGGAACAGTCAAAAGTGTTAATTTCAATTTTAAGTGAAAGAAATAAAACAATAAGCAACTAAAAAGTTCAAGTAAATGTCAAATGCAATTTCATAATGTAAATATTCTAAACAATTTTAAAAAAGAAGAGATGGAATATTATTTAACAATTTTTCAACAATGTTTTATTCAGTCTGAATTGTGCTTTTATTTTCCATAAAATCCCCACGTCATTTGCTTGCAAATCATTTGAAATAAATAATAAAATAATAACCAATTTGCAATCAATATTTGAATGAAAAAGTCAGTAAAGCTTTTCAGAAAATTGCTTCGAGTAAGAAATGATAGTTCAACAAAGGACCAAACAATTCCATTTTGAATGAAGCAAACAATTTCAGATTTTTAACCTTTCTTTACGAATTCTTTTAACGGAACTCTTACTATCAATCGTTTGAGCTCAATGTGAGAAGATTAAGATTCCACTTTTCCAAGGCCAACATAAAAACAAATTAAAAAAAAAGCTAGGACCAGTACCAACCCCAATGCATAATGCATGGAATCATAACTTGGATTATGGACTCTCGGAACGATGTGATGCATTATGTAAACGACCATTGAAAAGTGAAATTGCTTTCATTCCACTTCTCATAATACGTCTTCGACGAAAGGGAAAAGATGGCTAGAATAAAGAAGAGGAGAAAAAAAAGACTTATCTTATTAAATAATTCCTTTGATGGATGAAAGAATATTCGAAAGGCACACGAACAGATAACAAATGTTCCGTGAAAGAGAAGCAAATGAAAAGTAAAGAAACATTCTTCTTTTGAAGAATGAAATGAATGTTGAAGTTAAGCTTTCAAATTAGACAAGTAAAGGATTGTGAATAAACCTGCGAGTGTAAGTGACATAATAATGGAAGCAAATAATAGATTTTTTTTCTCTCTCCAATATTTAAAATAATTTATTGAAGAAAATTTGAAAAGAAAGTTACATCTGGGCATGCTTATCTTAGTAAAGCAGTTCGAGGCATGTATTAGTGAAAGATTAATGGAATTATTTTTATGGTGATATTTATCCATTCATACCAAATTCGGAAGTTTTTAAATAGAATTTTGTACATTAATATTAAAATATCATGAAATCAAAGGGAAAATTTCTTGTATATTTCCAGTAAAAAATTATAACAAATACAGGATTAAGTTATGAATTGAAAATTATCAAATTTTGTCTTAAATATATATTTTTTTTCATTTTATTTCAAATAGTTAAAATTCAAAAAACTAAATAAAATAGATACGCTATGTGAAATTTTAAAAAACGATGAAAATTTAAGATTAGGAGAGATTTTAAGAGTAAAATCTTTCCTTCCATTGAGTTTACTAAATTCATGGAAATATTTATCGTCTGCAAGTAAATATATTATAATGACACAGCAATTAAAACATGTAGCTGACTTTTTAAAAAAACGGGGTTCTATTCTTGGTGGTGGAATGAAGCCTATCTAGTTTGCAATTTTCTAATCCAGCGGCGTTTAACAACACGCTCTTCTGTTCAGTATTTTCTTAAATAATAATAAAAAACCTTGCTTCTGGACTCTTTTTTTTCATAGTTCAGATGACAAATTGTAAAAAAAAAGTCATAAAGCTTGCATTAGCATTGAGACCGATTACATTCTAGAAGAAAATTCCTTAAATAGAGAATGAGAGAGAGAGGTAGTCGTTAAAAACGCTGGATTGTAAATTAGCGACTGGTGTAGTTTAACAAAAAGAACTATATCCGAGCTAACTAGGCCCACCATATAAAGCCATTTTGCTCCGTGTAGTTGGTTACACACTGAAGCTGCGAGGGCTGATCGACCAAGTTCATGACCGGTGGAACCCCAGTGTAGATACCACAATATTTTTTTCACTCTTACAATACATAAAAAGTTTCTAGTGTACTGCACTCTTTAATCTGTTATCCTAGAAAATTAGAATACAAAACTATCATTTTCGCGTAAATGGCGCATCCCCAACAGAGCTGCAATATCCGTTTAAGTTTTATGTTAATGATTTAGAAACTATGCTAATTGTAAACGGTTTCAAATCCGTAAAGTTAAACAAATGTTACTAACCATAGACTTTCTGGCTGATCGGATCGGAATCTCCCAGTTATTTTACTGCGATTTCAGAATAAATATTCTTACAGTGTAAAATATAATGCTATCCTAGTTATATAAATGTACAATTGTTGTTACTTGCTAAAAATACATTTTTTTTTTACTAAAATATGATAAAACCGCTTTAAAGTGTTTAAATAAATTGAATTTATGGAAGATTTACTGATATATGTTAAGTGACTTAGTGAAAATGTCACTTTAAAAATTTTCTGATTGTTCTTAGCCCTCTCGGCTTTAACATGTACAGCCGTAAGGAACTATGTGGCTTTAATAGCTGGACCTAGTTGGTGCGATAAAATTCTGGTTGTTTAACCGTTTTAGGTGAATGCAGTTAATAAGCGGTTTTTTTTTCACAGTTAACAGTTTAAATACACTTTATTTATGGTGATTTGACTGTTTGTTTGAATATGGTAAAATAACAATCAAATAAACGGCAGATTCCCAGCAGATCACCGAAGTCAAGCATCACTGGCTGCGGTCAGTGCGCGGGTGGGTGACCACTTGGATCAGTCTGCGTAGGGACCGAGGGTGTGCGGTATTAGTTCTCGTTAAACTGTTCTACCGTAAAGTGCTCGACTTCGCGTGCAGGTCGTCGGGCTACCGAAGCGGGGGAGCCATCCCCTCTGCAGAGGATCAAAATTGTGATGGCATGTCTTCGGATCATCCTCAGGGATGTTTCCCAGACAGTCGCCAATAGCCCATTGTGCAGCTCTAGTGTGACGTAAATGAACTACTACTACTACTAATACTACAACAATCAAATAAATAATTTTTTTAACGATTTTTCTGAGAAATTTCTAACAGTGTAAATGAGTAAAAAAAATGAGGAAATATAAACGAGCAAATTTAATACATACTTACAAACAATGCAAACATATAACACAAAACTATACATAATACACTATTTGCTTTTAACGTTTCAAGTAATTAAATATGAAACCAACTGCAAAACTTGATATTGATAAACTCACATTATTTTAATTCCTGCAATGTGTTAATAGTTGAATATTTAAAACATTATTAATTGAGGTAATTTTTGCAAATTAAGTAAAATTAAACGTAAGTAATTTTGGATGATATTTACGAATTATAAGCAAGTCTTTCATTCATAATCTTTATTCTAAATTAGATACATACTGGATTCTGATTAAAATTCTATAAGATTAGTTCAATTTAATTGAAAATTAATTTCGCGCAAGATAGACTTCCATAAATTAGGAAGTAACTTATTTCCTTAGTTAAATTAAATTCATATTTTCAAAGGAAATTTGATTTCTTTTTCTCCGTTATTTTTTTATCTCAAAATAGTTAAAAAGCGGAGAGTTTTTACATTTTATTATAAGAAATATTTCAGCAATGCTGCTATTGCTATTTTTTTCTTAATGAAAAGTAATGTCAGTATGAGATAAAAATTACATATTTCAGCTAATTTACATTTTTATGAATACAATTTTGTTATATATTTTTATTATTTGAAGATTTTTAAAGAAGTTTTTAATTTATATATGAATTTTCACAAACATAGTTCAAAATATGAATTCTAAATATGAATTTTCACAAACATTGTTCAAAATATGAATTCTAAATATGAATTTTCACAAACATTGTTCAAAATATGAATTCTAAATATGAATTTTCACAAACATAGTTCAAGAATAAAATTTCAATTTTGTTTTAAATATAGTTAGAGTTCCCGTCAAATATGTCCCATCCTTTAATGTTTCCCAAAAATTTTTTATAATTTATTCTTGACGTAATAATATTTAGCTAGAATATAGAATAATTGTTTTTACAATTTTCTTAGCTTTTTTATGGAAATATCTTTACAATATTATTCGTCACGAAATCGCTTGATTTGTAACAATCTTATTTTTTGCACAGAATTATGTTTTGATAAACAAACTTCACATTTTTGAGCAAAATTTTTTGCATTTAGCTTAAAAAGGTAACGAGTTATGACAAAATAGGCAGAAAGTAAAATTAGTATCAAGGAGTCCAAACTGATGATTTCTCTCCTGACCAAAAAATAGGAACCATATTTCCCAGATTGCGGCTATCCCCCTACATTTCGGGGATCAGGAATTCGAATCCATAAAAAGAATATTTATGTTTATTCATAGAAAGTACGTTTCTGTGTCTGATTTCTTAATTTAAAATATCGTCTGCACTAATTAATTTGCATATTTGAAGTCACCTCTTCGAACCATTAAGATTGAGTTACAGCATGTAATTAGTCAGTTACAGATCGAAGCAATAGATCAAAAGTTATTCATGGTGCTCCGTTTATTTTTTTTGCGCACTGTACATATGTGATTAAAATATTAATAATTTTTAATGCAGGGACTCAATTCCAAAAAAAAAAAAAAATTCGACTTTGCTTAGCAGTTTGATTTCTATTTTACGTTTACTAGTTATTCCATGTTAACACCACACGAAATTATGAACTTGCAGACGATTCATATAGTTTTATTTTTCCAATAAACGTTGTAAGAAACTAAATTGTTTAAAAAACTACTTATTTTGAGAAAAATATTTTTTAACAACTCTCATTTCTAAAATAAGTAAAAGAAAGACGAGGAATTCATGCTGTATTCCTTTCTTATTCATAAATTGAAGAATTCTAATTATAGGAATCAATTAGTTCTTCTCTTCAGAGTTTGTGCCAATATTCCATTGTACAATTCGAACTTCTCTATAAGTAAACAACTTGTTAATTACAACAGTTGAAACATTTTCAATAAAAGAAACGGAAAAGAGAAAAAAAGCTCAGTAGTTTTAATGAAAAATATAGTTCATGAGACCTTCCTTACCGCAGAACGATGAATGTGATTAAACCTCTTTTCTTTCCCTCCTCTTAGAATTTTTTTTTTATAAAAATCCTAAGAACATCGCGTTTTAGTAAGGAAAGGGCCTTTTTCTAATCATGCATAATTCATTTTCAGTTGTGTAATTCAAGATTCATTCGCGTTTTTAGTTTCCGTGCAGATACACTGTGTGTGTTTTTTTCCATCTTTTTCTTGCCGTGGCCAAACGATTTTTTGAGTTATATAGGAGTCGACGCAGACGATATTAAGAAAAATGTAAAAAAAGGGGTTTCTGATATTAAAAAAAAAAGAATCTACAGCCATGCGCTAATGCATTATTTATAAGGTTTCCTTCAGCCTTTTTTTCCTCCTTATACGAAGTGTAAGATGAACAACAAGTCGGTTAATTTTTGCAAAACGGATTTTATTTGTTCATGCAATTTTTTTGGTGTTTTACTTTATTCAAAATAAGCCGTTATTGGAATGAGCGCTTTTCGGCTTCGAATTCCTGAGGTGTAAAAATTTAGCATTCTTTCTTTCTTTTGGCGCGAAGTGTTTGTATATTGGCGTTATTTCGGTTTCTTGAATATTTCATGGTACAAAGCTTTAAATGAGAAGAAACTGTTTTGACTTTCTTATTTAAATAAACCATACGCTACTAAGTTTGTCAGGAGAAATTATGTTAATATCAGGGTTTGTTTGGAGATATAGTTATTTTTATTTATAAATCATTTTCACGTGTAATGCAATGCATTTGTTAAAACTTACAGTTTTCAAATTCATTCTTTATACGTTTCTTTTGATAATTTTCATTTGTTTTGAAATATGGAATTGCTTTGTTTCCAGATTTACATAATTTGTTTATTGGAAAATGCTCAAATCAAATATTAATATTGATATTTTGTACTTTTATTGGATGATAAAAAAGTTTTTTTTTTTTTTTTTTTTTTTTTTTTTTTTTTTTTTAAATTACTTTAAGGAAAAAAGAAATAACGATGAACAAATATGATGGTTGTTTTTAACTGTAAACGATAATCTTATTAGTGCTTGGTATTAAATGACTTCTATTTCTCTTTTGTTGTTGCTTGTCTGCATATAAAATAGAACATGGCTTTGTGATAATAAAAAATATTAATCGAGATATTTATAATGTTTTAAACATTTCTGTTAAGCTTAATTTTAAGTAAGTTTTTTGAAATATTTTGTGCGGTTGATTTCAAAGCACAAATTGTAAAGGGGAACAAATTGTTGATGGACAGTAAAGCATATTTTTTATGCAAATAAAAATAAATTTAAAGGGTGACAAATATTTTCATTCTTTTTGAAAAATTGCATAAATAAATTGCCATAACAAATCTTTTCATATTCTTAATTCTTTAGTTCTGTATAAAAGAAAAACCCAATTTAACTAATACACTCCTATTCTGAAATGTTAATAAATTTTTCAAAAACTATAAGATAAAATAGTATTAAATTATTGAAATAAATTACTATGAGAGAAAATGCTAAAAATAATTATTTAAACGCTTATTTCATTCGCCTTATTTCAAGTGATTCTGTATTCCACTGGTTTTCCCCATTCATTCGCCACCATTGGTTTTCATCATTAATAACAAATAAGAATTGTTCAAAAAAATAAGAATTGTTCAAACAAATAGGAATTGTTCAAACAAATAAGAATTGTTCAAACAAATAAGAATTGTTCACAGAACTGCAATACTGGCGAATGTATTTTATTTCATGCTTTATGACCGTCGTTGAACGACCCCCCCCCCCCCAATTCTGAGTTTACGACTCATAATGTTCAACTTCGTAGCCTTGTAATTTTGAACCCAACCCAGAAGACAAGGGAACTACAGGATCAAGTATTGGGAGAAATTTTCCTATCATAGAGGACTTTTTGATGATCCTGTGTCAGAAAGGTTCTTACGAATAATATTCCTGAGAGCGAAGAGTTATTACAAATAATGGTTCTGAGCTTGAAGGGTTCTTACAAATAATGATCTTGAGTCTGAAAGGTTCTCATGAATAATATTTATGAGAGCGAAGGATTATTACAAATAATGATCTTGAGCCTGAAAGGTTCTCACGAATAATATTCCTGAGAGCGAAGAGTTATTACCAATAATGGTTCTGAGCCTGAAAGGTTCTTACAAATAATGATCTTGAGCCTGAAGGGTTCTTACAAATAATGATCTTGAGCCTGAATGGTTCTCATGAATAATATTTATGAGAACGAAGGGTTTTTACAAATAATGATCTTGAGCCTGAAAGGTTTTCACGAATAATATTTCTGAAAGAGAAGGGATCTTACAAATAATGATCCTGAGTCTGAAAGTTTCTCACGAATAATATTCCTGAGAGCGAAGGGTTATTACAAATAATGATCCTGAGTCTAAAGGGTTCCTACAAATAATGATCCTGAGCCTGAAAGGTTCTCACGAATAATATTTCCGAGAGCGAAGGGTTATTACAAATAATGATCCTGAGTCTGAAGGGTTCTTACAAATAATGATCCTGAGTCTGAAAGTTTCTCACGAATAATATTCCTGAGAGCGAAGGGTTATTACAAATAATGTTCCTGAGTCTAAAGGGTTCCTACAAATAATGATCCTGAGCCTGAAAGGTTCTCACGAATAATATTTCCGAGAGCGAAGGGTTATTAAAAATAATGATCTTGAGTCTGAAGGGTTCTTACAAATAATGATCCTGAGTCTGAAAGTTTCTCACGAATAATATTCCTGAGAGCGAAGGGTTATTACAAATAATGATCCTGAGTCTAAATGGTTCCTACAAATAATGATCCTGAGCCTGAAAGGTACTCACGAATAATATTTCCGAGAGCGAAGGGTTATTACAAATAATGATCCTGAGTCTGAAGGGTTCTTACAAATAATGATCCTGAGTCTGAAAGTTTCTCACGAATAATATTCCTGAGAGCGAAGGGTTATTACAAATAATGATCCTGAGTCTAAAGGGTTCCTACAAATAATGATCCTGAGCCTGAAAGGTTCTCCCGAATAATATTTCCGAGAGCGAAGGGTTATTAAAAATAATGATCCTGAGTCTGAAGGGTTCTTACAAATAATGATCCTGAGTCTGAAAGCTTCTCACGAATAATATTCCTGAGAGCGAATTGTTATCACAAATAATGATCCTGAGTCTGAAGGGTTCTTACAAATAATGAGCATGGGTTCGAAGAGTTCTTCCAAATAATGATCCTAAATCCGAAGAGTTCGCTCAAATAATAAGCCTGAGAGCGAAGAAATCTTACAAATAATGAGTTTGAGTCCGAAGGAATCTTACAAATTATGAGTCTCAGTTCGAAGAGTTCTTACTAAAAGTGAGTTTAAGAGCGAAGGATTTGTAACTATAATACGCCTGAGTTTGAATTGTTCTTACAAAACAATTATCCCGCGGTCAAAGAGATGATATAAATGATGAGACTACGTTTTGTCTGTGATGAGACTGCCTTATCTCTAATGTAGATCAAAAGCACTGCATTCAAATGATTGAATAATGGTAGATGATTCCGACAAAGTCATACGGACAGTAAAATTAATTTAGCTGCGAAGCCGAGATAAAAATAGTATATTTACAGAGGCTGTATGCGAGATAAGATCTACACTAAATTTAGAGACACAAATAATGTATTTTTTAATACATTTATTATATGTTGCATAAGTAAGATATTTTTTGTGAGTAAATTTAAAATAAAAATCTATAAAAACTTCAATTAAAAAATTCTAACAGTGATAATTGTTTAATGTTTTATTCCATAAATGGGTACAAGTTTCTATGCAAGTAAATCCGATATTGAAGAGAAATTACAAACTCCATTTGGTGTATTTTTATAAATTTCAAACAAAGCTTAGAAAATAATATATTCTTTGGAATGCTTTTCATTCAACAAAAGACTAAAATATTTCATAGAGTTAGATTACTTAAGAACATTCTCGAACACATAACAATACCATCAAAAATTATAAAAAATTCTTTACACTGTCAGAGTCATGAGGATTTATTTGCTATCCCTATTTTGAACCTTTTTGTACATGGAGATTAAGAATGTGCAAAAATTGATTTTAGGATTATGCTCCTTTTAAAAATCAGAAGAAGTATTTTCTTCATTTTAAATACTGATTTTTCCGTAAGACGAGACTTTTATAATGGGAAAAACGAGAACCTCTTAAAACGGATTTTTTTTAGAAAAAGTTTAAGACTTGAAGTTGATTGAGAAAGCCTAATCCTTTAAGAAATTTTGTGTTAGATATATTATTGTAAGAGATTGTCGAGCATATATTGGATTACATTTGTTTTGTTTTAACAATAAACTTAAAGAAAATTAACTCTTTATGCACTTTTTTCATATACCATTGTTTTTACTAACTCTCTGTTTTGCTTTAAATTTATTTTAACCGAAAATTAAAGATTTGATATAAAGTTTTCTAAATTCTCTTAGAAAAATTGGTTTAAAGTAAGTTGTATCATAATTAGTCTTCAAATCTGTTCCACAATACCAATCTGTAAATCTGTTCAATTAAATCACGTTTTAAATCCGTATTAAGCAACATTACCATTTAAATAAGTGTAAAAAAATTATTTTTTTTTACAATAATAAGGTCCAAATGAACATATAACAAAGATTATTAAATCTGAATCATCCATTATTTTAACCTATTAATTATTATGTTTAAGCCGTCAGTTACAGATTGTAAATTCCATCAAGATAATGCCTTGATTCATATTGAAGGTTTTATAAAAACTATCCCTTATTGGGAAAAAATATACAATATTATCAAATGCTGTGATTCTTTCTATAAAAAATCAGCGTTTTGTCAAAGACACAGCATACAGAGTGACAATGAAGGAACTTTAAACTTAACTTCTATTCAGTTGAAAGTTTTTAAGATATGTTAATACAATTGATTTAGGAATAAAATAAATAAATTGATAAAAAAAAATGCGGATTTAAACTTATCAAAATAAGCGTTTTTTCTCTTTAAATCCACATTGATGATTTGTTGTTAGCTGTTTTAATAACAATTATGATTTTCAGCTAAAATACTTTCAAAATATAGATTCTGGAATATCAAAATAAGAAGTTGTGTAAAAGCATAAAATAACAAAACATCAACTTAAGAAGTTGTATTATTTTCTTTTCTTAAGTTTTATTCATTTTAAAATAGTTCTAAAGTTACTGATTTCTCAATTTATTTCTATGCTAAAATTAAAGTAACGCATTCTTTGTTTTTATTACATTTTTATCAGTTCTAGATAAATATAGTAACATTTCAAATATAATTACAAAATCTTTACAAAAAAATTCGTTTAGATTAGCTTTTGTTTTAATTACAAATTTCGGATACAGTGTACTACAAAGAAAAGTGATAAATTGAGAAAAAAAAATTATTTTTTTAATATTTATTACTTCATTTATGCATTTGTGTTGAAGAAACACGCTCACTTAATAAAAACCATTTATTATTATGCTGAATCTCAAGACAAAATTATAAGGCTAACAAATAGAAGTTAAACTACAATGAAGACGAAATATTTATTTTTATATCCTCTTGAATCTTTTCTTTTGAGTATGTATATAATAAAACTGAGAATATGAGATAGACTTTGGTTTTTCCCATTAATAGCTTTCTATTTTATATTATTTTATTATTTATATATATATATATATGTATGTATATATATATATATATATATATATATATATATATTCTATATATATATATAATATATATATAATATATATATAAATAAATATATATATATATATATATATATATATATATATATATATATATATATATATATATATATATATATATAGAAACAAAGAAATGGCGCACTTTAAATTTTATTCTAAGCTCTTTCTACATAAATAGGAAAGGCCATTTGTGCTGAAGGTAACTAGAATCCAGCACTCAGGAGATTTAACAGAATTGCCTATGCTAATCTCTCTGGAGAAAAGAAAAAGAGGAATGCTGGAGAAGGCCGATCCAAAATTCTTCAACTCATGTTAGAGAAGCTTAATTCAATTTCAGGCTTTGTTTATATTTTCTTGTAATGTTGCTCGAATTATTCGAATTTTTCGTTTGACTGTTTTCTATTTAGTATTTTCAATCGCCAAAATATCGTTTGCTTGTCGTTTGTTTAAAAATTGATTTGCGGTTACAGTTATTGTAAATTGGGGTTAATTTGTGAATTTTTAGAAAAGCCTATGACAACTAAATTAAATTTAAATTACGAATATTTATTTTGCCTTTTAAAGAATGCTAATTGAACTATTTAACATTTAGAACATTTCTTTTCTTTTTTGCATTTTGTGATTTCGCATTGATTGTAGTGTTTATTTGTAGTGCTGGACCACTAATTTTATTCAAATTTTCCTGATTAGGCAAGTAAATGGTATAATTTCCCCCTTTTTATGACATAATTAATGTATGGCATAATTGGTCCATAGAAAAAAACTAAAATAAGGGGGATGGGCAATTGCGATCCTGAATGGATGCCCCGAATAAGAGGAAAAGGAGTAAGAAAGGGGTGAGAAATGTAAATATTGCTTTCTAAACAAATGAGGTATTGTTTCCAGTGCATTTCTTTTAACACTGAAAGCAGTCCCAAAACCAAGAAAGTTACAAATATATTTTTTTAATAATCGTTGTTGAGTATCCAACCCAAATTTGAGTTTATGACTACCAATGTTCAACTCCATAACCTTTTCATTTTGAACCCAATCCAGAAGACAAGAGAATGCTTGAATCAAGTATTGGGAGATATCTGCCTTCGTGGAGGAATTTTTGATGAGACTAACCAGCATTTGCGCTACATGTAAACCACGAAACCTCTCACGGTTATCCTGACGGCAAGAGGACTCTAACCCATGTTCCATCTAACACTGAGGATATCTTACGTCAGCACGCGGAATTCGTATTGACCAGCCCTCTCTGGGATTTAAACCCGGGTCACCACATTGAAAAGCTAGCGTTTATAATGATTCTGATGTTTTTTTTTTTTTTTATCCTCCACACCTATGATAGTTTCAATCACTGTAATTTCAGAAAGTTTTTGCATTTCATTATTTTCTTTCTCCGTGCACTTAATCTTTGCTTTAAGACTCTTTTTATATTTCAAACTTAACTCCTTCAGTTGTCTTGATGCTAATCTTGGATTTACCCTTTCTATTGATGGTTCAGCTTTAGCTCACACGCACCTCTTTTTCCAGTTTTTATATGAACTTGTTATTATACCGTTTTTTCCTCTACTTGTTTCGGATTGTGAATATCCTGTTCTGTTGTGGTTTTAAAGTCATTTTCAGGTCTGTTAACAAAATTAAATTTAAGTCCCTTGATTATCGTATCAGAATCGAAAATTGCTGGGGCATTTACCTCATATCTAGAGAGTGCAACCTTTATTATATTGGGCAAACCAGGTGGGCTGTAAAATTTAGATTGAAGGAAAACTTTATGTCCGTCATTAAAAATTCAATTACTTACCTTTTTTTGAAACATAGGATATAAATTTAATTTCAATAAAGCAAAAATTTTTTTCCACCAACGTAACATCAATTCATCTCGATGCTTCGAAATCTTGATTCATTCAGGGGGGAGCCGATTTTCTGGTTTAAGATATTAGTTCTTCATCTAACACTGAAAAGCGCATAGAAATGCCTCCTTCTCTAAATTAGGTTTTTCGGCTACCTCGTTCTTTCTAATTTTGTTTTTTATTTTATTTTCCTTTTTTTTTGTTGACAATTTGTATTTTTCTTCCCTTCTGCTTCGTTTTACTCATTCATATATAGAGGGTCTTGATAAAGAGTATCTAATTTCAACATTTAAACTTTTTTCACCTCTATACAGCTTGTCGCATTTCAAGCAATTAGAGTTTTTACATTTTAAAAGGAGATTTATTGTTCATCATGCATATCTTTTACACTAAATCGAATAAAAAAAATTGATAGGGGTATTGGCTTATTAGATCAAAATAAGCTTTTGAATAAAAATTATAATTTTGTATTTTGACCTAAACGTTTGATAAACAAATAAACAAATTCGATTGAGTTAGTTATGTATATTTTTTTGAAAAATATTATTAATTGTATTTACTTTAGAAATATCAGGTTTTGATTTTCTTATCTAATTCAAATTCCAGACTAAAACTAAGTATATAATTCGTTGAAGTATTTTTTTTAAAAATCCAATCTAGTAAGTTTTGAAATTCCATTATGAAAGATAAAAATATTGAATTTCAATAATACAATTTTACCAATAATTTGAGAACAACTCATGCCCATATAAATATCTACAATTTTAATTTTGAAAAAATGTTTAACGTGACTAATGACACAACTTGGTTATGTTTCAAAAATGGATTTCATAAAAAAAATTATAGCAATTCAATTATATCAATGTAGGTACAAATACCCTTTAGATATCTACATCAATTCAAAAACTTATAGTGATAAATATTCCATTAGTGTAATATTGTATATGAAATAAATTGAGAATGTACCGTCTAAAACATTATAATAAAAGATAAAAATATTCTTCTCTCATTTGTTTAGGAAAGAAAGTTCTTGCTATATCAAGATAACTTAGAAGTTTACTGAGAACTTGAAAACAAAGATTTAAGACAAAAAATAAAAATAAAAAAAAGAACATTGAAATACTTACAGAATAAAAAAAGACGATGTGAAGTAATTACATGAAAATATTTTGTTATCAACTTGCTTAAAAAAATGCACGTTATTCAACAAATTTTTTTTGCGCTCCAACATAAACACACGTAAAAAACACGGTTCTGAATTCTTTGTTTTATTCTCCTTTTATCGCCTGCTTTCCTTTAAACTATCGTTTGCTTACTCTGGAACTAAATTTTTCGACGGAATAACAAATCTGCCGCTGTATGTAAAGATACTTTAATATGGGTACTTATTTCAGTAATTTATTTATATTCTTTTTTCTCAGTTTTAGAATCTACAAATAAAGAGGGAAGAAATAAATGGACACATAAAGGTCTTTTTTTTATTCTTTTTGAATTTCCTTCTTTATGTACTTAGAACATTTTTTCCCGCTCTTTTCTAACTCTGGTCTTCAATTTTTCGTTCGTTTATGTGGAGAAAGGAAAAATGGCAGAAGGATATCGGATAGGGTCATATAAAAAAGCTATCACAAGCTAGGCTCGTTTTCGAAATCTTCTAGTAATGAGACGACGAGTTTTAAAGGGACGGGTTTCTTGTTAGCGATCTGTTCCATCTACTTTAACTTTCGACCGGAAAGGTCTTGACACCGAAGACATGAAAAGCAACTTGTAATTTTTTTTTTTTTTTTTTTTTTTTGGGTGAAAAACGTCGTTAGAAATCACGCTACTTCTTCAATGATTTCCGTCGTAAACCTATAAGTGAAATTTCCAATCTAACTGAAACATTTCGATAATTTTTCTTAACAAAAGTAATTGGGTATTTGTTTGCTCTTAGTATTTCTATTAAGAAAATTCAATATCTGTAGACATGAGTTACAGAGCGTTAACTTTGTAGTCTAATGAAACGTTCGAAATATACCTGTATTATTATTTAAATTTAGGTTGCATTGAAATTTATAGTGAGCAAGAAAATACGAACACCGAGGAAAAAAAGAAGTCTGTTTTGTATTTCAGTTCAAAATAATAGTTCTTATAACCTCGTATTTTTTCTTAATGAAACGTGGTAATAAGAACTATAATTTTGAAAAACCAGAATTTTTAGTAAACCACTGTTTCAATATGAATGAAAATCTTACCCAGTGAGTGATTTAAATACCAAATATTTTGGGTTTTATTAACCAGAATTAATAATTTTTTTTCACAAGAAATGTCATTAACAAACAGTAAGGTAGTTTTACCAGAATTTTTTTTCTCCTGCTTGGGAAATGAGTCATTACAATTTTTAATTTGTAAAAAATATAAATGTGAATAGTTTTGCCTAAAACTAATGTGTTGATGACAATTGTTTTAGAATAAACCCCCATTCTGTTTCATCGTATATTTGAAAATAAATCTTATTTTAGTTTTAAACTTATAACAGGTGTCCCAAAATGATGATCAATGTGACTATTTAAATATTACTAGTTTAAAATGGAAGAAGATAAAAATGTTTGCTAAGTTTTGCTGACTGTACCAGTAGTTTACAAACGCCGAGTTTAAAAATTAAATACAAAGATTGTCTACAAATTGCACTGCTCCTCACTAGGGAAATCGTAAAACAATGCTTTTTACTGCCAGTCAGACCATCCAAACTGAAATATTTGCATTAGTGTCTCAGGATTTGGATTTCAGACAGAGAAATTTTAATTCGAGATTCGGATATGCCTACTGCCAAGATATACGCAATATATTTCTACCATTGGATGTCCTGGCCTGTAAGAAAACAATCAATATGTGCTTCTATATTTATTAACAAAACGTAACAATAAAAATTAACAATTAGACTGAAAACGAAAGTAATAAAACATGAGAAATAAAAAACAGGAGCTTTCGAGATGTGCTCCTTCCGGCGTAAGTGTCTCGAGAACAACTAAACAAAGAGTATTTTGATTGGCGACGGATTGGCTCCGCCGTAATAGAATTAATTCGTAACAACGAAGTCATGTAATTTTGAACTAAAATCTGAAAATAATGGAACTTTCGGATATTAAGTTTTAGGATGTAGTCTCGTGCATAAATGCTTTTTCGAGTAGAAAAACTCAAAATAAGCAACTAACAGTAAACGCAACGGTTTTGCAATTTAGCCAAAGGAACATTCCTTTCGTCTCATGATTAGTTTTATTTTACCTTCAAATAATAAATCAGGATTCAAAAATCCAGTTACATCGACGAGTAACTGAATTTAATAAGTTACAACGAGTAAATAGAAGTTATCGAAACAAGTAAGTAGAAGTTATAATAGGTAAATAGAAGTCATATTGAGTAAGTATCAATCGCACTGTCCACTACATGTTTAATTTTATCAAATAAAGGAAAACTAATCAACAAAATCATCAAGCTTTCTAGCGAATTCAGAAAGGTATCACCTCATTTACAAACTTTTTAAGAGAAACTAATTTGTTGTTAATAGAACTTTCCTTTTTGTTTCGAGTTACCAAACGAGCTCAAAATAAAGAATCAAAACGACTTTGTGATCCAAAGATCTATTTTGAAATTACTTTGATTATTAAATAATGGATGCAGCAAAAGTTTGAGTTTTCAAGATAAGAATATATTAGCAAATACACAAGAGGTTAAGAAAGAGCGCTCTATGCAAAATAAGTAATTAAATAAAAGTACCGACACTCAAGATAGCGGTACTTTGTACCGTAAAAACATCTTAACCGGAACATGTTACGGAACAAAAAATCTGATGTAGTACCACAATTTTAACAATAATAATTGTAGTGAACTCACTGAATCACTCTAATTAAATAAATATTTTTGTAAAAATTACAGTACAATATTTTACGGATGACGCTCCCAAAGTGCCGGTATTTAAACCGTAATTTGATACGGAATATTTTACAGTGTATAATAATAGGATTCATTAACTAAAAAATGATTAAGCTAAATAAAATAAAAAGATAGATAAACAAAATAATTTTTTTTCCAATGCCCACCTGGTAAACGACCTACGTCACGCAGGCATCTGAAGGTCAGATTTGTGGCCACTCTTTCAAGGGCACCATATTGGGTGGGCCGACGTAAGGACAGATAGTACAGAGAATGAAAGAGCATCCATGCCTTACCTGGGACTAGAACCCAGAACGTTTCAGATGCAAGGCCAGCTCACTAACCACTACATAGGCCGGTCGGCATAAGCAAAATATACGCTAAGTGTTTAACAAGAAGACTGTCCAATGTTTAAAATCGATTTTTAAAAAAAAATATTATTCCTTTGACCTTTATATAATCTTTATGGGTCTTTTCTATAACTAATTTCTGACATTATAAAGTTTAGAAATTATTGATTTTACGAATTTACAGAAACCGGGCTTTCGCTAGTTGTTACAAAACTCAAACTCTATGTGCTACTCTTAAAAATCTAAATTAAAATTTTTTAAACTATTTAATGTATAAGTATTAGAGAACTCAGAAATGCAATCTGCTGATAATTTACTTTATTGATCAATAAAATGGTTTGCTGGAATAGGATGATAAACCACTCTTTTTTTCTAAAGAGAGCATTTTTTCAAAAATCATACTCTTGCTCATTCTGAGATAGATAAGGTTTTGCTTGTTTTGAGATAGTTAATTTTCAAATGTGTGGAATTTTATCAGATACAAAATTTTTACAATTAGATTAGTCAGAGCCGTGATGACTCAGGGGATAGAACATTCACAGGCTTGCACCGACCACAGCGCTGACGTAAAATGTCCTTGACGAATCATGTAGTATGAGTCATGAGTAGACGAATCATGGGTTAGAGCCCCCTTGCCATTAGGCTAACCGTGAGAGGTTTCGTGGTTTACCTCTCTGTGTAACGCAAATGCGGGTTAGTCATCAAAAAGTCCTCCTCGAAGGCAAATTTCTCGCACTACTTGATCAAGGAGTTCCCTTGTCTTCTGGATTGATTTCAAAATTTCAAGGATACATGGTTGAACATTAGCTGTCGTTCCAAAAAAAAATTGGGTCGGCTGTTCAACAATGGTTATAAAGTAAAAAAAAAATTAGATTACTCAAATCAATCAGTCAAATTACAATCAAAGCAATTTACAAAATTTTTAGCACGTAAAGAGAAAGCGTTGTGTTTTAATACCAAATTTTATTGCTTTCTGACTAATTTAAAAAATATGACTTATCGTTATTGTGATCTTTTAAATGTGAACGAAAAGGTAATGTTCAAGTCAACAGAATAGTTAAATGGAGCTTATAGGTACTTGACATATTTTTGTAAATTAATATAAAATCTATTTTAGTTAGGATTACACAAAGGACGTTGCAGAAATTTGTGAATCTAATGCAATTGCTTTATTATCCTAGAACGAAATGAGACATTCAAAAGTCTTTATTATAAATCTAGTGGAACAATCAATAGGAAGAAGCATTCCATTTGATAGATATAAAACCATTTTGTCCTTTTAAGGTTTGAAGCTAACTATTAAAATGAGCTAACTGGAAAATTAAAGTTGATTTCACAGAAATTATCTATATGACTCTTATCATATTCTTTCAGCACTTCGAATTGCTTACGATAGTATGAATTGGTTCAATATTGTCTTACTAAAGTAATTGTCTTTCTAAATTTATAATAAAATAAGCAAGAATATGTATAATATTTAATTGTTGGCAATAAAAAAGTCTGAGTAAATATTTATAAAGTATATGAGATTTAAGCAGTTCAGAATGTTGGGATATAAATAGTTAAAGGCAATGTACACATTTTATAACTGGATGATAACTTTTAGCGATTGAGATTTCTGATTACTTTCTCCATTTTTATCTGGTGGCAAGGCAACAATGCTTTTTGTTTCCATTTGTTTTGTTATTTACGTTTAGATTCTAATTAAGAGATCGTGAGAGATTTCAAAACATGACGACTACATTTGAATTTCTATAAAAGTTTTATCGATTAAGTTAATTTCACTTTAAAAAACACATTTAAGTAAATTGTTAATAGAAAATCAGCGTTGCTGTGTTAGTTTGAAAAAAAAATAGTCTTCTTTAAATTAGAAATGAAATTTAAAAGAAACCATTAAATTTGAGTTATTTAGAAAAAAGTATTTTTAAAAAGAGTTTAAAAACCTGATCAATGATTCGTTTAATTTAGTTAAGCATTGACAAATTGCAAAACAATATGCAGAACCAAATTTTCGAACAAAAAAATCCATCGTTCGGAATTTTTTAGACTCAGATTGTTGATACAACTGAAATATGATGTGACCATATACGGGCAGTAGATTAAACTCAGCAATGTTTATATTTTAACATTAGAAAGAGGTGATAAATAAATTTTATATTTTAAAATTAAAAAAAAAATTGAAGATTTTCAAACTCAATAAAAAGTTACAGATGGATGTAGAGAGTCTTCACGAACATAATACTTCTTAAATAAATTCAATTTATTCATTCGAAAAACATTATTCAAATCTTAAATCAATCATAATCAAAAACAAGCCAACAATGTTTTCGGTTCAATAACTCAGATCAACGGAGTTGATCCAGTTATTAATATTTAGACAACCCCTTTTAGTTCCCTACAAAATATATTCTTTAGAAATTCTTGACGAGTATGTAATTTGAATTCGGCATCTGTTTTTGTCATCGAAAACGCCATTAAAGGACAATCAGGACCCCTATATATGCGGAAGAAAAGTTAAAAAGTTAAATAACTTTACATTATTTAGAATATCTCCTCTGTTCTTAAGTAGCGTGTAATTTAAAGAAGTCATCAATTGAATAGGTAAATAAACATTTAGTTTAAAAAAATTCATTTTGAATGACTTTTCCGGAGTAATCTGTCGTTAAGCCGTTTCCCACTCTCTTGGTAAATGTGTCCTTTATTCCATTGGAATCATACGTAAAAAATAAAAATTTCCGAGCCTAACTGTGATAAAGATAAATAATGATTACCATGTTGTTTGGGTCAAAAGAATCGGATGGAGAAAATTCGATATACGCCAGAAAAACGGCATTGTTAATCTTCTTATACAGAGGTGGATTGCTTAGTTGTAGAACTCAGTGGATGAAGGTGCTGAGAGACATTTGAATGAATGAATTTGAATGAATCAGCTTTCAAGTTATTGTTTTTTATTTTTATTTATTTTTTTGCGTATGGCAAGAAATTAAGATTATGCCTTGCTTATTTCTTGTCTATAAGTTTTCAACTAGCAAAAATTTTAAACTATCATTGATAGATAAGAAATTTTGAAATCAATAGTGGCATTGCTAATCTTCTTATACAGAGGTGGATTGCTTAGTTGTAGAACGCAGTGGATGAAGGTGCTGCGGGACATTTGAATGAATTTGAGCGACTCAGCTTTCGAGACGTTTTTTTCTTGTTTCGTATGAGAGGAAATTAAGATTATGCCTTGCTTTTATTTTTTGTCCACAAGCTTTGAACTAACAACATTTTTAAACTATCAATGATAGTTAATGCCTTTTGCCATCAATAGTTTTATTTATAGATAGATAGTTTTATAGATGAATAGATAGGTAGTTCTGATAGTCTATAAACAATCATTTAAACTGTTCGCGTCATAGCATTCACAGTTATGAAATGATAAAAGAGTTCTTCGAATCTCTTTGTCTTAATTTTAATGAAAATTATAGTCAAGACTTTAAAGCTGACTAATTGCTTAAATATTTATTATAAAAAAAAAATTGACCTTTTTGAACTGTCGCTAATTTGGAGATAATTTTCTGTCCTCATGAAAATTATACAAATAAATGATTCCTTATATTTTCCATATTTATGTGCGCTCAAATAAAATGTAAAGTCAAATGGTATATTAATTCCTTTTTCGAAAATGAAATAGAAATGCTAATAATGAATGTATTTTTGATTTTCAATAGTGCTGAGAAATTGAGAACTTATCCTAATACAGGTAGGCGATATCCTGATAGGCGACTCTAAGTTAGAAACAGATTTAAAATGATCGAATTTAAAATGTTTTTTAATTATATAAAATCAGAATTTTTTTCGTAGCAATTTCGAATTTTTTTATGAAATGAAATTTTCTAATAAGATACAAGTTATGAAACAGTCTAGTTTTCATATTGTTTCGGAACTAGCATATTATCTTCCCTAGAGTTTTTATTGAAATATAAACCTATCTGCAAATATTCCTTTCATCGAATACTACTAAGAAAAATATTTCTTTTTTGCCAAGATATTTAACAACTTCATAATATGAAATATCTTTTTTATTTAATAAAAAAGCAATGTATTATTTAATTTTTTTTTTTAAAATACCAATAATTATTAAAACCCAAGATAAAAATATTTTTCATTTCTTTTCAAAGTATAATAAATGTTTCATTTTTAAATTGATTGATTTAATCAACCAATGAAGAACAAACGTTTATTGAAATACGTTCAGCGCATTTGACAATTTAATTCTTTTTACCATCTATTTAAAACAACGGTATTATTTAAATTAAATTTTAGCTGATGCTATCTTTAGAATTTCATTAAAAAGGCAAACAACTGACTGAAGGAATACAATGTAATATCGAACGAAACAAAAGTTATAAAAACTGACATCTTTTAAAACTGATAAAAATATGCTCATTGTCGAAACGAAGAAATCTAAAACGAAACGAGTAATGTAATAATCAATGAAGCGAAAGCGCAGCAAGCGCTCTTTTCTTCAAGGCAAGAAGGATTTGTGCAAATTAACTGCATCTTCAACTCACTACTTCGAACACTTCTCGAAGAACGAAGGCAGACGACTTTCTCTTTTCTAAGAACTCTTTAGAAAAGCCCTGGGCATTATTGTATGGGTCTCTCACTGTCAAAAAGGGAATGACAATCGACTTTATTAAAACGTCACTTTCACCTGATACCCTAGCTGTTATTGCTCTTGTTGTATGCAGAAGTCCATCGTCTACCCGTCTTTCTGCTGCTGCCACTCAGGCGAACCAAATAAAGCATAAAAGCACAGACGATATAAACAAAAAATAAGTGAAAGTGCTTTTTTTTATAACCTGCCTTTCAAATATTGTGAAAAACTGCTAATTTTTTCCCTGTTGGTTGATTAGGCTTGAGACGCTAGTTTTCTTAGACGAAATTTTTAGTAGTATATAAAGTGAGCTAGATTCATGTTCCAAAATTTTGCAGAAAAGACAATTTTCTTTTTATTCATTGATTTAAATTTGGTTAAATAGTATATTAATATTTAAAAATAAATATAATATTTCACAATTGTTTCAAAACGGTGAATCATTTATAAAACGTTTGCAAAAAAGGGAATATTATACTTATAAATTATATACATATAAATATATAAAAATTGGTCTCATCTTTATTTTGTTTTCGAAATAGTTGGCAATATATAGAGGTTAAAGTACAGAGTCTGTTGGATTATAGTAAAACACAAAATAAATTAAATGCTGATAAATTAGTAAAAAAAAACATCTTAAAATTTTAAATAGAATGCAATAACTAAAGGTAATTAGGTTTATTAGATCATAACTTCTAAATATAGTGCAAAACGATTATTCAAGAACTGTAACTAAGCTAATGAATATAATGAAAATTTGATATAAAAATTTTTAATAAAAAGGTGCCTATTAAATCATTAAAGAGATTGAGAATCCGTTATTTTTATCTTAATTGAAACCTGTTTCTCTTATCCATCAAATTCCTGAAAAAATGTAATTTCTTATTTTATATAATGATTTTAAAGATATGCGATTAAAAATGTTTTAGAATTACCTTATGGAAAAAAAATTATAGCTAAGAGAAAAATAAATTTTAAGTTTGTGTATAAAACAGAAGTATGAAACAGATGGCCATTTTCTACTTGCAGCAAATAATAAATGAAATTTTTAAGATTAAAAACTAATTATTAGAAAATGGTAAAAATATGGCAGAAAATATCCTTAAAACTTAGATTTACTCTCTAAAAATAATAATTTTATCACTCTTAAAGATTGTTCAATGATTTAACTTTATTGGAAAAATGTAAATAAAACCTTTAAGTGCTGAAGCGTTGGTTTTTTAAAAAAAGAACTCTAAAAAAATATTAAAAAAATAGTTCGTTCCGAACAAAAATTAAAACTCTTTTTACCCTTCCGCCATTGATTGTTTTCTGTACTTCTTCACTTGACTCGTTAAATAAATTGCAAATATAAAAATCAAGATTTCTAAGTACAGCTTTTTAAGGCAGCACATATGGAATATTAGGATTACAAAAGCTAAAATTTAAGAACAATATTTATGGACAATACTAAACAAAACATTAATGTAAATTCTTAGAAAGAATGCCTTTTATATTTTTTAAGAGAATGAGTGAACCGAATTCCTGTGGTTGCAACTTTTATCAACCTGCGTCAATACTTGACTAAAAAATTTCTAATTGCTATCAATTTTAAAATGGTAAATTTCAACTATCCTATTTTAATTTTAAATTTGAAACTAGATATTCTCCATGCATCCCTAAAATATACACTGATGTAGCAGAGGTGAGGGAGGAATTTCCAGTAGCGGAGTGTATATTCCAACTCCTACGGGTGCTATTGAATACAAGATCAAAAATCCCAACAACAGTTCAGTGTTTAGGTCTGAGCTTAAGGCTATCAGAAAGGGCTTGCAATTTGCTGCTCGGGCAGATCATTTTCAAGACATTTGGATATTGATTGATAGTCGTGCCTCAATCCAGAATATCTCTAATTGAGATATTATCGGAAATCAGACCAGGCTTGATATTTTAGACCTAATTGACAGGCTTTCATCCAACCAGTCTATACATTACCAGTGGATTCCCTCACATGTTGGGGTTGATGGGAAAGAGAGGGCTGATTTTCTGGCCAAATCCGCTGCCGAAGAAGACACTGATCATTGTGGGAAGCTTACCTTTAGTGAAATTTCTTCCCTGGCAAAAATGAAATTAAACAAGACCATAAGAACTCTTCCCAAACACTCTTGGTATTTTGCAAAAAAACTGGGAGAATCTTTCAATCTTAGAACGAGAGCCCTTTAAACTGCCTTTTCACGCTTCTTGAGTAACCACACTAGATCCCTTGCTTTCAACCGGGGCCAAAAATCTTATCCTGAATGCCATTGGTGCTCGACAGATATTGCCTCCCCTGCGCATATTCTGACTTGTTTGGGGTTCGGTAAAGATGAAGTCCTGCGAGACTCCAGTCTTTTTATGGACTTTTTGGAGGTGTTCGGATTCATAGAAGTCATCTAGTGCTGTTAGACGATTCCGAGATTAGAAACAACAACAAACTTGAAACTTTTCTCGTGAAGGAATTTGTCATGAAGGATCCTATCAAGGCACTTGTATTTTAAGTTATTCTACAACAATTCTTTATATAATGTAAGAAATTCCAGTTAACTAATGGTAAAAAGTACCGGCACTCAGGGAGCCAGTACTTTTTATCGTAAAATCTATTTGTAATGTAAAATTTTCGGAACAAAAATCTAATATACCGTAATTTTTACAAAAATATTTACGGTAAAAATCACATCACTGAATATTTCAAGAAAATTCTCTTTCAAAAGTATTTCAGAGTTTGTTTGAAGATAAAAATTTAATTTTAGAATTTTCGTTATTAAATTTCTTTTAAATGTTATCAGTAGGTACATTATTATTCCTTTGGTTGATAATGTATTTTATTATTCGTGAGTCTAACTCAAAAGTAGTTTTTTTCCCGCAATTTTTGGGAGTGAAGTGTTAGTTTCGTGTTAGTGTAAGTTTAATTAATGTGCAGCGTTATTCAAATTAAGCAAATGATTTTCAGTAATTGATTTTAATATTTTTTCCATGCTTATATTTAAATTTTAATAGTTTTTTTTTGCAATACGCTTCTAAGTTTTACGTTTTTTATTTTTTTCTTCAAATACTCAAATAATAGACTTAAAGCATGATTATAAATAATTGTCTGGTAATTTTTCGATATTTAATATTAATATACAAAATAAGTGCAAAACTGTAATTTGATCATTAACTTCTTCACTTTACTTATTTATTTTCTTTTTAAAAAACAACTGAGCATTGTTTTCAGTGGCAAAATAACTATCCAAACAGGAAAACCCGATACCGTTAGCACTTCACGAAGGTGACCAGTGTAAAATTGTCAAGAAATCAGTTATGACTATCAAATAATAACTCATTTTTCAATATCCAAATGCATAAGCATTTTTATAAAAATTTTAAAGAAAAAAAAACACATACATATAAAAGGTGAAAGTTTCGAGACATACATAAATGAAATAAGCCATCTATAAATATAAATGTCACTTTAAAAAAAAAGCAATTTCAATATTTACATACTGATTCACACCATCAATATTCATTAAATGTATTTAAAAATTTAGCACCATGTGCAACATCTTTCATTATTTCAAGTAAATACTTTGCTATTTTTTAAATTAAGAGATATTCATTGGAGGGTATCCTAATCCGAGTCACTATGAATACAATTTAAATCACTCTCAGAAATAAAACTCTCACTTTTGACGTTGCAGCAACCCTTGAGCTAAATTTCATCAATTTTAAGAATAATTTTGTCCCAAAATCAAGTATTTTGTGACGAAACGTGAACTCTCAAATGTATGATAAAAATGCTTTCTCGATTCAAAGCCTCCTCGTAATGCATTGTGGGAGATTAAGTAGAATGAATAACAGACGATCGAAAATAAAGGGACAAAGTAAGTCAATTAGCCTGTATGGTGATCAAGTAGTTAACCTCGTACCAGGTCGGTCATGGGATCAAATCCTGCTCGGGGCATGGGTGCAATTTATCTCTTTGTTCTGTCTGGCTTTTTTCTATTGTTAGAGCGACATGGATCCACGTATATGGTGCCCATGATAAAGAAATTATTAGAAAAGTTATTACGCTCTACAAGTTGTTTTTATACAAGAAATCAAATATAGAAATATGTTTGTAATTTTGACGAAATTCGTTTCCTCGAAGAATAGACGATAATTATTTCGTCTCTCTGATGAAACATTCGCTCAGAGCATTTACCAGAAAACGGTTTCGTCGAAAGCAAATGAAAATGGTTTCGTCAGAAACAAAGAATGTTTCGTGAAAATGAGTATCCATTTTTTTTAGAATGTGGGAGTGCTAAAAATATACATTAAGAACGATGTTTTGATATAACCCATTATAAATGTGACAATAAAAATGTTCAATCAATTTGTACTAATTTCTTTTATTACATTAGAAACCTGCAAAAATATTTTATATCGACGTATATTTATTATTGGCAGCTGACTTATAAATGACTAAAACAGAGAAATACACCTTCTCTTAATTATTGCTATAAAACGCAAGGATATTTCCCATAAAAATATTAATCAGGATTTTTCATCATTGTAGTTCATTATTAACTCCTTAGTTTTTAAAGACTGCTGAGATGATTACGAATTCCTGTTGCACCCAAGTAATTGTATTTACTTTAATCAACTGTTATTTCATTTTTTACAATAGAATTTTCTTTTATTTGCTTTGAAATATACGACACAAAAAAAGAAGAATGCGAAAACTACTTCTACAAGTTGTAATTAAAGTTCAAAAGTGTGAATATTACGAACTAGATTCTGTTACTTTACATCCCTTTGCCCGCTTTAAGAAAAATGAAATTCTTTTGCTCTAAATTGAGGCAATTATGCAAATTCTTCTGTTAGAGAATAAAGCGGATCATCTTGCCTCTTTTATCTTGCTTATTATTCCAAACGATAACAAAAGATTAATCTCCTGAAAATTGCTTCAGCAATAGAACTAAAAATAAAATAAGTATTAAAGAGAGAAAAAAAGACTAAAACAATGAGATATAAAAAAGATGGCAACGAAGCTATTGAGCAGTTTTGGCATGTATTATCTTTTCTGTTAAATTTTCCTTCTCATTGTGTTATTTTAGGAAGTTTTTTTTCATTGACCCTTTATCTCTTTAAGATTTAATTCGAGTTTTTAATCCGAAACCATTTCTTTTAAATTGAATATTTTTTTGTGTATTTTGATTGTAAAAAAATTAATTTATTAGTTTAGAGAGAAAGTTGCAATGGAAATCAGCGCAATTTGTTGAAATAACGGAAGCACTTTCGGAGGTTCTCTAAATTAATTTTTAAGTTTATGTTGTAACTTTTTTTGGAAACCATGTGGTAATAATTTAATAATTAAAAAATATTAATACAATTTAAAATTACTTAAAAAAGGTTGTATTTAATCAGCAGAAAGAGTAAAAATTCGGTTTTAAAATAAATTGAAACTAGCAGTTTTGGATTTAAAAGCTAAAAAAAAATTATTCGTAAGGAATTATAATTACTAGATTAAAATCCATTTTTTTAACAAGTTATGCCTATTTTAATGTAAGTCATATCTAAACTATTATCATACAACATTTATAAGATTTAAAATGTTTTGTTACGAATGTAATGATTAAAAAAGAATAATCTCTTGAAAATTAATTCATCAATATAACTAAAAATAGAAAAAGTATACTAAAGAGAAAAGTGACTAAAACAATGAAATGTGAAAAAAAAAAGATGAAAAGAAAGCTATCGAGAGATTTTGGCATGCATTATCTTTTCTGTTGAAGTTGTCTAATTATGTTATTTTAGGAAGTTTTTTATTGACTCTTTATCCAATAATTAATTCGAGATTTTAATCCGAAACTATTTTTTTTTATATTAAACATGTTTATAAATGATATTATTATATTAATTTAGATAGAAAGTTGTAAGAAAACATTTTCGTAATTTGTTTAAATAACGGAAGTTTATTCGGAGTTTAACCAGATTAATTTTCCAGTTTCAAAATAATTTTTCTGCCTTATGCAATTTTTTTTATTAAAAGAATGTTAATATAATTCAAAAAGAATATATTTAAAAAATTTCGAATTCATTTGTTAAAGTATTAAAGTCAGTTTTATAATAAAAGTAGCAGTTTAAGCTAAAACGCTAAATAAAGATTATACGTAAAGAACTGTAACTAGATTAGCGTCTTAATAAAAAATTTCTATTTTAACATAGTTCGTATTAAAATAAGGAACAATGAAAAATATATAATATTTTAGATGCCATGACACATTTATAAGTTTCAAAATGTTTAAATAAATATAAAATATTTTTAATGCTCAAATTTCTTTTGATTCATTTGGTAAAACTCAAATTAAATAGGGAAAAAATGGTAGAGTATTTTTCGTGCAACTCTAGGTTTTCGTTCACGTTTACGGGAATGGACAAGGTTAAACTCAACGTTATGTATACAGAAATGTATATTTGGAATTGGCCAATCATTAAAAAAATGCCTTCATATGAAAAGATTAGATGGCATAAATGTCTATAAAAGCAATGAAAGCAAAATAATATTCTTGATGCATAGAAGAAAGGAAGCATGATATATATACACTGCTGGACAATTGCTAAGGACGGATAACACTATCATCCATAGCAACCACAAAATGAAAGGAAGCAAAATGTGGAAAATTAGAATAAGTGCGGGATGTAGTCAGAAGAGGTATGCGTATGCAAATTTTTTTTCCACGTCTGTTCATCACGTGATAGCGCTGATAAGAGCTTTAAAGGTTTTGACGCGTGTGGAGAGTTGTTGTTTCAAGTCAAAGTTTTACAGGAAAGATTTAGTTGACGAACTGAAATTTTCGGCATGTCTTCCCGATATCACTTAGATGATTTTAAGCGTGGCTGAATTATTGGAAAGATCGAGGAAGGGCGAAAAATAACAGATGTTGCCAGGGAGTTCGACATCACTCACAGCGTTGTTTCACGACTGTGGAAATCATTTAAAACTACTGGAATTTGAAGTAGGCGGCACGGGGGAGGTCGTGTTAGAAGTACGACGCCTGCAGAAGACAGATACATCGTCCTATCAGCTAAAAAGAACAGGCACACCACAGCTCAGCAGGTGGCAAATCAGTTTCTTGCTGCCACAGGAAAGCAGATCTCCCGAAAAACTGTTGCCAGACGTTTGAGGGGAGGAGGACTATACGCCCGCAGACCTGTTGTGTGTGTCCCATTGACCAGACAGCACCGTACTGCCCGTTTGCAATGTTGTCGCGAGCATAACAATTATACTGAACAGGACTGGGCATGCGTACTATTTTTAGATGAGAGTAGGTTCAGTCTGTCATTGGATTGTAGACGCCAACTGATCTGGCGTGAGACAGGTACTGGTTATCGTCCAGAAAATATCCAGAAAAGGGACCGATATCCGACATGCAGTGTCATGGTGTCGGCCGGCATCATGATCAATGGCCGCACGCGCCTACATGTGGTTGCGAATGGGACTATGACGGGCCAACGATACATTGATGAAGTTCTACTTCCTCATGTTCGTCTTTTCCGTGGTGCCGTCGGTGATAAATTTGTTAACACTCGCTGTTCAGGATTGTCTAGACAGCGAGGGTATTCAACGCCTCGTATGGCCATCACGTTCTCCAGATCTAAACCCCATTGAAAATGTTTGGGATGCTTTGGAGAGGCAACTTACTGGTCGAAACTATCATCCGACAAACAAGAACACCCTCATCCGTGCACTGACAGAGGAATGGGATAAATTACCTCAACAGCTGCTGCATAATGTTGTGCAAAGTATGATACGACGTGTAGAATGTTGCATCACACTCCACGGTGGACATATCCCGTACTGACACCTTTCTTCAAGTTGCCTGCTGACATTTAGATGCATTGTTCCATTTTTCCGTACGCAGCATCAAATGAACATTTTTTTTCTTTCAGATGTTTCATAGTTTTTGTACTTTCTAGAACAATGAATATTCTTTATTCTAATGTCTGAACAGTGTGGCAACTATATTTTATCCTACTAGACCTCATGTCTCGCTTAATGTTATGCTACACTGCAATTTGTGATCCGTCCTTAGCAATTGTCCAGCAGTGTATATATATATATAATATCAAACATGTGCGCTGTCAGAAGCACGAATTTCTAAATGAAAACAATTCAAATATTTTATTATAATAACGTATTGCTGAATAAAAATTTAAATTTTTTAAAGAGGAATTATTTTTAAAGATTTTAATAATTGGTTTAAATTATTATGAATTTAAACTACACTCAGTGGCGCGACAGCCCATCGAGGGCCAAGGCCTACTGTGTCCATCTCAGTTTTCTTGACCTTTGGCTCTTGGACCCAGGAGTAGATGTTCCGGTCAGGAGGTCAGCCGAACGTGGAACCCCCAGTGTTTAGTTCCCAAGCATGCTTGGTACACATTTATCGACCCGCTAAAGGGATGAAAGGCTGAGTCAACATTGCTCTGCCCGAGGATCGAACCCAGGACCATTGGACGGGAGTGCAAAGCAAGAAAATATTTCAAATGGGTTTCACTTAGTAGCTAACGATCGAGAATAGTTTGCAAAGCAAGTCATATAAGATTACATAGGAATCTTCTGAAGTTGAGGAGCTTCAGCGAACATGGGGTGGAGCCTAGACGTTATCTCTATTTGTTGTGGCTACCTTTGGGCGACCTATAACTGACGAAAATATTTGTGTTTTGGAGCTTGTAAGTTAAAAGATAAACCAGTTTAAGCATACGCTCTCGAATCTAGTCATATTTACAGTTTACGTGTTGTGCAGGTAGTGTAGACACAATTTACGTTTTTTACAATTTACAATTACGTTACAAGACACATTTTTGTAAGTTTTCGTAAAAAATTTACATTTTGAGCAAGTTTAAAGGTAAAGACTTCAGATAAATATTATTATATAGAACGTAATCATATTTACGTGCTGTGTAAATTAAAAGATAAGCAGTTTAGACACAGATCACGTTATCGAGCTTAATTAAATTTACGTGTTGTGTTGGTTAAGAGGCAGACAGTTCAGACAATGATTACGTTCTAATACGCAATCAAATTTACGTATTGTGCAATAGATAGTTTAGACTCGGGTTACATTCTCGAAATTAATCACAGTTAAAGAAAGTTCAGACATCAGTTACGGTCTATAATGTAAGAAAATTTCAATGTTGTGCAAGTTAAATGATAGATGGTTCAGACTCATAATACCTTCTCCAACGTAATAAAATGCACGTGTTCAGTTCACTCTTAACATCAGAGTTTCAATTTAGCCAAATTGGACAGATCTGATTTTTTTTTTTTTAAATTTAATTCGGATAGGCAACGGGACTTCCCCTTGTTGCATTTTTTAAAAAAAGTTTTTTTTTAATTATTTCGTTAAAGAAATCAAGACTTCCATAGAGGAAATATGGCTTCCATAGAGGAAAGACTCTTATAGATTTATTAAAGGTAAAAACCTTGACGATTTTATGTGAAAAAAATAGGAAGTATTGATCATTTGTCACACATTGCAGATTGTTAGAGTTGTGTTTATTAGTGAAGGTATGAAATTGATTTACCAATGTTAGTAAACAAGATAAATATTAACAAAATTCACAAAATTTCGTAATTCACGATGTCTCTCATAAATAAAACTCTCACTTTTGACAATTCGGCAAACTTTGAACTGCATTTCGTTAATTTTGAGAAACATTTTGTCACGAAATCATATGATTTGTGACAAAACGCGAACACTCAAATATATGAAGAAAATGCTTCTTCAGCTCGGAATCTCATCGCAGTGCATTGTGGGATAGTGCTAACTAGAATGACGAAACTAGAATAAAGACTAGACGATTAAAAATAAAGTAACGAAGCAAGTCGACTGAAACGTATGGTGGTAAAGGAACTTGCCTCGAACCAGGAAGATTCCGTGTTCAAATCCAGCTTCGAGCTTGTGTATAATTTCTGTCCTTATTGAGTTGTTTGGGTGACGTTGATCTAACTATACATGGTGTCCACGATTAAGTGATTAATAGGAAAAATAGATACATTAAGAGTTTCAAATTTATTCATTTATTTTGAAAAAAATATAGAATTGTGAAATATTTCCTTAATTTTGACGATATTCGTTTCCTCGAAGAAGTGATGATAGTTTTTGTCACTTCGATGAAATTTTTGCTTAGAGCATATACCAGGAAACTGTGAGGTCAAAAACGAAGAAAGATTCGTGACATTTGAGCATCCATTTTTTACAGTCATAAAAGTGCAACGAAGCACTCATTTTTCTTTTAAGAAAACAGAAAAATGTGATTCACGGAAAAAATTTCTTTCACGCTCTTTCCTTCCATTAGCACTTCCTAAATAAACTGATTATAACTTCTGTCCTCGATAAAGTAATAATTTAAATTCATGATATAATCTAACAGCGTGTAGGGCCAAGGAGTTGGGAATATAAACCTCTCAATTTGTAAGTGTTAAAAATACAAAAAAACACATGGACGAAACTAAAGAATCCTAAATAAAAACTCGTGTGGCACTCATTGTTCTTCTCCATCACGTCTGTTGCCCACCCTAGTCCACCCTTTTTCGAACGCGTTCGATATCTCGATCTGATTCAGTTCAGATTCAAGACATTACTTCTCTTTACAAAGGTCACGTGGGGGTTTTGAATTACATGAACCTCTGTCAGTTGTTAGGCAACTAATACACTGTCGTCGTTGAACATTCAGAATTTTTTTCCCTTCTTTTCATTTCTGTTTTGACTGACCTTTTTTCTTCCTTTTTTATTCTCGCCCCCTTATTTTTCGTTCCAATCACCTCCTCCCCACCCCTGAAGAATCTTTTTCTCTTCAGTCGTCAAACAAACCCAAACGTGACAAGATTTGTAACATAGTGAAGGATACATATAAGATTAAATAAAAATAGAGTTAAAGCTAGCTGGACCATACGTACGCCTTGGCGATGATGTTATTATCGTTGGCGAGATTGAATTCAGTATCAGTTGGCCCGAAAAGAATATGTACAGAAATCAAATTTATGTTTTCTGTTGAGTCTTCGAAAGGAATATTTCCCCTCAAGTTAGTAATAAAATTGGAAACGAACGTGAGAAATACTTCTTTTAAATTACGCTCAGCTATCGCCAAAATGTTTAATATTCTTAGTACACCACATTATAGCTTACTTGATAGAAGTGTTGTGAAAATTCTAATGGAATTGAAGAATATTCCAGAACAAATTGGTTTTTTGTATTTATGTAATGCAATAAAAAAAAATAAGAGTTTCAAAAGTATTACTTTAATTGAGGTTTACACATAAAAAAAGCTTTATAAGAAAAATTTGCTCATTGTATTAAATTTCGTTTTTAAATTGACTCACGCAAATACAAGATTATACTGATTGTTTCGAATATTTTCTAATGGAAATATAATAATTTAATAAAGCAAATTCATTTTAAATATTTTTTGAAATGACTAAAGTACATAACTAAGGCATATTTTATAATTCCATCTTTCATTACTATTTATATTTCGTCATAACGAAAAAGTTGAAAAAGAATTCATCAAACATAAACTTTTTACAACTATAAAAACTACATTGTTAGAATTTTCATTTTAAAATTACGGTAAAATAACCGACAGCAGCCTTTTTATCCGATTAACAGTAAAGTGTACGGTAAAGAAATAGTTTATCGGTTAAGGTTTTGAAACCATTTAAAATTAATATGGCTAAAAAACCGTAACGTTTTGTGTTCATGGATACATGAACACAAAGGATCATGAATTCATGGATCAAAGTTCATGGATTCATGGTTCATGGCTACTACCATGAATACAAAAATATAGTTTTTTTAACCATTTACAATTAGCATGGTTTCAAAACCGTAAAAATGAAATTTAATTTTACATTGAAGTTAGGTTATGTTAGGCAATAGACATTGGTATTAGGCTGTCGTTGAGTTGT
This sequence comes from Parasteatoda lunata, assembly GCA_949128135.1. Classification (NCBI taxonomy): domain Eukaryota; kingdom Metazoa; phylum Arthropoda; class Arachnida; order Araneae; family Theridiidae; genus Parasteatoda; species Parasteatoda lunata. Next base: position 110,709,289 of record OX421971.1, on the reverse strand, counting down.
GTTCTTTCAAATGAGCCTTGGAGTATGGCTCAGTTAATTTATCTGGTGGTGTTATCTATCGTGAGCAATGGGGAATACTAGATTATATATTGTATACTAATTATACTAATTGTATTGTATACCAATTATACTATATGTATTGTATACTAATTATTCTAATTGTATTGTATACTAATTATACTAATTGCATTGTATACTAATTATATATTGTATACTAGTATTGTATACTAATAGTCAAGGGCTACAAATTGAAGAGTGCAGGACACGGAAAACTCTTCATGTCTTGAAGAGAATAGAGGAAATATTATTGTGCTCAATGTTGAGACTCGAACCGCCCTGTTCTATCGGTCATGAGATTGACAGATAAACCCTCTCGGCTATAATACGCACCAAGCTGCAAGGAACTAAGTGGCTTTATTAGGTGAACCTAGTTGGTGCAATAAAATTCTGTTTGTTTAACCGTAATAGGTGAACACAGTTAATAAACTTTTTTTTCCTACTGTTAACGGTTTGAAAACTATCTATGGTTATATGTCTGATTTGTTTGAATATGGTAAAGTAAAGATAAAATAAATTCTTATTTAAATTTTTTTTCCAGAAATTTCTTATAGTATAGCTTATTCCTTAAAAGTCAATAGAACAAAAATATAACTTTAAATTATATCTATCAACAAAAATACTTATTTTGAATCTGAATGTTTATGTTGAAGATATATATCAAAGAAAACTCTTGCAATTCATCTCTTAAGCGAATTTACTGTGAATTAGCATGAAAATCTTCATTTATGTCTTATTACAAAAAAATAATATATATAAAAACAATTCAAATGAAATTATTATTATGAATGATGAAATAAAACTATATTATGAATATCATCTGAAAGATTCTTATTATAAAGTTTTGTTATGAATGAAATCTATGAAATAAAAATCTACATGAAGGAATTAAGAATTATCTTCGTAAATAAGCTATCGAGTTTCATGCATTGTTACCTTTTTATCTGTGATCAAATTCTACTTACTGTTTTATTAGCCTAAAAATATTTGTAACACGTTTAAATATTAACAGTATTGTTTGTTTTATGTGCTAAGTTATGTCACTATATCATATTTTCCAAAAGACATCGTAATATTCTCCGAAATATATCTGTAAGCCGACTTATTAGCAAACTATTTTAAAATTAACTTCTAAAATTTAAAACTATATTCTCTTGCAATTTCGTAGATACGGAAATCTAAACTCTTAGGAAAAAGGGTTCACAGGTTATCATCGTCAATGAGTCTTATAATTCCCTTACTTAGTTATCTTTCGCCAAGCATAGAATTCTGCTTTATCAGCCTATATCTTTAATTAACTGTTTAAATAATAACAATACTGTAATTTCTCCATACGTTACCATAATGTCTGTTCTAGGCTGTGTCACTGCATCATTTTTGCCAAAGTTATTTTAATAAATCACTATTTTACTAACTTAAGATACTATTATAATAACTAGTAATTCAAAACTATTCAAGGCTTCTCTTTTGTTTAGAAATGAAAACCACAGTAAAAATGTTAATATAAATGCACTGTGAATATGATAATCATATCACTATGAATGTGTACAATCTTGTGTACTAATCATGCGCACGATAAATTGAACACACGAATCTATGCATTCAGGAAAGTACATAATTAAGTTATCTTCGCAAATAAGCCTTATATTTTCATATATTGTTATCTATTTATCCGCAACCGGATTCTATTTATTGCTTTATTAGCTGAGCATTTTGGAAGATTAATAGAATTAAGGCTAATAGGTGTGAAATCTTAGAGAATTAGCAAGATTCTTTGAGAATCGGAAAAAAAGGGAAAAATTTTAAGGATGGAGGAGAAGGGGGGGGGGAGACCGATGACAAGAGGACTGACGAATGGTTGCTTAAAACGATTAAGTGTTCGGTTAGCTTTTTCAGCGGTCAAACGAATCATCCGATTTTCAGAACAGCTGTTGACATGAAGCGTGAATTGAGCTTCTGGAGAGGGTGTAATTAAACACACCTTCCATTAGATGCTGTAGTAATTAATCAAAGTTCCCAGTTTCTTCTCCCCCCTTTAAGTTCTCTCTCCTTTCCATCGCCTTAAGAGATCAAAGTTTTCAATTTTCGAAGGGGAGAAATAAATTAGAATAATTCGGGAATAATAAACTAATGGAGAGCATAAAGTTCATGTAAAATTGATGAATTTTTACACATGAAAGTTTTAAGGAAACAAGTTGTTTATTTAAGTTACTTTAATTAAAAAAAATCGAAAGCATAATTTTTATTTTATAAAAATGTTTCATTTATAGATAAATTTTACGTAAGAAAAATGTAAAATTAGAATACTTTCAATAAATTAATATATATACGTATATATATATATATATATATATATATATATATATATATATTATATATATATATATATATATATATATATATATATATATATATTATATATATATATATTATTACTGAGAAATATATACTCTAATACTCTAAGTAAAAAATATATTAACTCTCAGTAAAATGTTGAACCATAATATCAGGTAGATTTTTTGCAGCCTTAAAATGGTGTTAAATAAATTTACAATGGTAAAAAAAAAGGTTTCTCAAAATTGTGCAAAAATATGTTAAAATAGTTTTGAAACAAAAATAGTCGGATTTTAAAACTCCATATATTCAGTAGTGAGTATATTGTCATGCTGAAAATCAAAAAAGTATATACTAATTTTTTAGAAAAATGCATTATCTATGTGGAGTTAGAAATGTTCTGTGTCGGCTGACAGGATTCGAATCAAAGAGCTTTGGGATCGTAGTAGAACCCTTTAACCACAATAGTTGTACACTCTAGTCCAGGGTGAGTTGAAAGCTTTATCGCGCAATGGCACATCATGTACTCATTTTGAGGAATTTGTTGTTTAAATGAGAGTGAGCATGGTCTCAAAATGAGCTCCCATATACTAGTTTTTAGTAATTTGCTATTTATTCAAGCATATTTATATAAAAAAAAATAATTATTTATTATTAGGTATACCAGAAAATTCTGATCGCCAAGAAACTAGTTCCATTATACACAGATACAAAAGGTACCTTTATAAAACAAATGGTAAGGCATTTACCTTTAAATGTATATATCAAATGCATCGCTTAGTTTTGTCGCATACTATTGCTACAAGTGTGAACATGCATTTTCACTATTGCGTTGTACATGCTGTGTTTTTTTTTAAACTAGAAAAATACTATTGAGTTACAAAGGTATTGAGTACCCCACCATTGAGTACCCCCATTGAGTACCCCACCACTTTTTTTCGCTACATATGCTGTGTTTTTTAAAGAATAATACCATTGAGTTAAAAGAATAAGTACCCTGCCACTTTCTTTTGCTAAATATATTGCGGTTTTTTAAGCTAGAACAATACTATTGAGTTAAAAGGGTAAGTTCCCAATCCTTTTCATTTATAAAAGAACCTTTTGCATTACTACAAAATGAGGCGTGTAATTTCGTGGAACGAGCTTTCCGGTTGATCTAGCATTTCATTCCATAAGAGTTGTATAGAAAATTTGAATTTTAAGTTTTTTGCATGTCTGTTGAACATATTTTTATTTTATTTTAAACTATGTAATATTAAATAACAAAATTATCAATTTGAGCAAAATAGTGTGAATAATTTTTGAGAAATTTAAATTATAAAATAAGGCTTTTTTGAATTTTATTTCTCAACTCGACCAATTTCGTTTATGTTTGGGAATTTTTAGATTTAATTAACATAATTTAAAATTGTAAAAATTTTTTCCTTACATTTAATTTTTTTAATTAAATAGAATAATTATTTATTAAATAAAATAATAAGAAAGTAAAAAAGGTAAATATAAATTGAAAAGGAGTAGGCCGGGGACACCGTTATCTATTGGGGTAAGAGCTATGAAACTGGAGTTTCTTGGTTTGAATCCTGCTGGCATCTTAAGAACTTTTCCATCCACATGATTATTTTTGAAACAAAGCATTTTGCTCAAAAATGAGTATATGTTGTTTCAATTTTGAGCATGTTACTATACTCATTAATGAATAGAAGGGGTTTTCAAATTTTCAAATATTTGAATTTAAGTTGAATTTTGTGTCTTGTAATTAAGTTTAAGGTGGCTTAATTTACACGGAAATATTGTCCAAGATTTTAGCACGTTATAATTGTGGAAAATTTAAACAACACTATGGTTTATCTAGATGATGTATTAAAATTGTGGGAAACTTAAACGACATAACGGTTCAACTTGGCTATGTATTAAAGTTGTGAGAACGATATTATGGTTCAACTCGGCGACGTATTAAAGTTGTGGGAAACTTAAATGATATTATGGTTCAACTTGGCGACATGAAGTTGCGGGAAACTTAAACTATAATGTAATATGGTTTAATGCATCCCAAAATTTGCTACAGACTATGTAGAAATATTGTATTCTAATGAGATTTTAAATTATACTTTCATCAAAATATAAGAGAATGGGTATAATGGGTATTCGAATGGGTATTCGACTTCAAAATCAAAAGTTTTTGTTGAAATAAATACAAAGAAAAAAAAACAATTAGGAGCATGCTTTGAAAAGTTTAGAAAAGTTTTGTAAATTGAAGAAAAAGTCTACAGCTTTCCAAAAATGTGTAGAAACAAAAGACAAAACAAGACAAAAAATAAATAAAACAAACCTACTCAGAGTTTTGAAAGCAAGGTGAAGTTATTTTAAAGAAGAAACACTAGTTGTTTTAAAACAATAATTAATTTAACAGTTTAAGTGTATTGTATTTGGTTCACTCTAGTTTGTTTAAATTTGGTTTTATTTGCATAAGTCAATTATGTCATCTTTTAATGTAAATTATCTAGGAAAATACTTAATTGATTCAGTTTGAAATCTTTTATCTTGTAGAATGCTTTACAGCTGTTTTTTTTTCTTTTTTTTTTGAGTCCGACAAATTTTTGACATTTGAAATTTAAATTAAAAATTAACGAAAGTGTTTGCTTTAAAATGAACTGTTCATGTAAATAAAAATCTTCGATAAAGTTTTAAAAAAAAGAAAAAAAAAATGTATACAAAACTTGATCGAAATAACATACAAATAAGAAATTGTAAGAATGAATAATAAATAAAAAAATTAATAAATAAAAAACAACTAATTAATAAATGAAAAATACATAATTAAAAAATAAATGAAGACAAAAAATGAATAAAAAACAAATAATTAAAACCAAATAAAGCTGGTGTCAAAAATGTAAAGCATGACAAGAGAAGAGTAAAAAAAATTTAATCTCGATTTATCACAAAAACTTCTCTCAGTCTTACAAGAGATTAAACAACTGCCTCCTTAAAATATTGAATGACTGAATACGACTTACAAATAGAAACTGGCTTGGATTTCTTATTTAATCTAAGACTATTAAAATTGAAACTAGTAATTAAACTTGATACGAAAATATAACGATAACTTTCCGAAAAAATTACAATATATATTTTCAAATGTAATTTAGTTTAAAGAACAACTGTTTTAATTATTCGCCAAGACAAAACGGATTTCTTTTATTTACTTGTATTGATTGCAGATTTTTAAACAAATAAAACTACCTTTAAAAACGTATACAAATCACACGAATATTTTAATTAAAATGTGACAAGTAATCAATATAAACACCAACACTTGTAAATTGAAATTTTAAACATGCATTAATCCAAATAATGTTATTCATTTCAATCCCCTCCCAAAAAAAGAAAGAAAAAGTAAACAGTGCAATAAGTAAATATTTATTCCGCTCATTTAAAATTTAACTTCAAAAATGCACAACTGATATTTTATTCATTAAAATTATTCTAATTGTTATTCTTTTCTAGCATTAAAAACACGACATTAATTATTAAAGCAAGTTTGCGTCACATACCACCGATTGCCTTTTGTTTGAATGTAGAATGCTTTTCGTCTGAATGCATGAGTTCGAAATTCAGTTCAATTACTATATGAAAATTTCAAGACTTCGTTTTCCAAACGGCGGTTTGTTTCAATTTAAGCGTTTTGACATTCATTATTAATTAGAGAATTTTGTTCGCTTCGCAAAAATAATTGCGAAATCTTTTCGTAAAAGCTGTTTCCGTGGCTCCACGAAACCCCGAAGTGTACATTTCTCATGATTAATTCTGCTAACAAATTAATTATACAAGCATTTTGCCATTGGCGTAAAGTGGTAGATACCACTAAGCCTATTCCAGTCAAAATTATTCGTAGAATGTTCAATGCATCGAAAAGACCAATTATCTTTAAATATTTAATTGAAGAAACAACTTCCAAAAGTTTTGCTTTTGATAATTTTCTTTCAAACTGTAATTTTGGCATCTGTATTGTGTATCTAAGATATATTTGCTTATTTTTAGAATTTCTTAAAAAAAATGTTATCGTAACTGTAGTTTGGTATTTATTTTTACGATGAATTTTTGTTTTCTAAAAATGTGCAAATACCTTCTAATTAGAATTTAATGAAATTAAAAAAGAAACAAAGAATTTCTAAACAAGCCGAGCAAAGATTTTTTTACCTCAACTTTTGCTATTTGCAGGGAATTAATATTAAAGAGCTTTCTAACTTAAAAGCTTCCATTTCTTCAATATAAAGATTAATGTTACAAACAGAAAAAAATGCTAAAATAACTTTTTATAAACAAGCATCAATTAGCTTACGATCTTTAGCTGTTTAATGGACAAATATAATTTAAATATCATTAAAAGGATAAAAAAAAAGAAAAAATTTGTAATTATTCATCATTTAATTAAACTCATTAAAATGTTATGAAGCTAATTGTAATATGGGAAAAGAAAAAAGTTTAAATATTAATAGAAGTTTTGAATATTTATTTAGGTTGACTAACAATATACAATGAATATTTTTTCGCTTGAAAAAGCTTTCGCATCATTATAAATGTTTTATTAGTTTTAAATTTTGTATACAACGCAAAACAATTGTTACATTCAATTTAATTTTCAATTTTTATCAATATAACTCTAGTTTTATAATAAAATTTTGAATTAATTGATAGTATAATATAAAAAATTTGGTTTTTAATATTGATTAAAATATTAAATAATAGTTATGGTTGAGGTTTTGCTCACTATTAATTTAGTAAAAATTATATAAACGTAAAAAATGTTTTATCATTTCACATTTCACTTTTCTAAAAGCTGGGTAATTTATATTTAACAGGAATTTCCAGTAGTTCATGGTATTTATGTTTTCCAAAATTAAGTGACCATAATAAATATTACATCATTTATTAATTTCAACCCTAGTAAAAATGTTATGAAAAGTATAGTGACAATTTTGGTTTAGTTTTACGCAGTTATACCCTTAAAATGTATGTAAAAGAAATAAGTTACATTATAATGTGAATTTTTGTCATTCAAGAAGTAGGCTATTATTTCTACAAGGAAACCATATTTAATAGCATGTTTTAAGTAGAGTCACGTTTAATTTAATATTACTTTAGTTTTGAATGATTTCAATGCAATAGTTTAATAGACAAAATGATAATATAATTTAAATTTTGTCACACTTAATTATTTCAATACGTCAGAGTTGATTTGCAAGATTTTGATAACATTTTTGTATTTTCTTGTTATAAATTCTAATTTATGACTTATTATATGAATAATGCTTTTGTTTCCTTTGTGAAAGAGATTCAATAATGCCACAATTTCAATTGGAATATGAATATTCCAATTGAATTCATTAATTAAAAAATTAAGAAAAAAATTCGTTAATTTTTGTATTTTAGTAAAATAATATGAAAATTTGGTTAAATTATAGGTTTTCTCTTGCTTAACTTGCGATTAAAAGAAAAGTCAATATCCTTAAATAAACTCTTTGACACATAATTTTACATATTCTTTACTCATGCGCTGCAATCGCAAGTAAAAATATATTTTGGTTTTTTTTTAATTACAAAAAACAGTCAAATAGTTACTAAAAAATCTTTTAGATTATCAGAATTATATTGGTATTAAAATATAAAATGAGAAAAAAAAAGCAGTTTGAAAATTTGTTTTCATTTACATTAAAAAATTATCAATATGTTTTTTTTTTTCGTAAATTAAAGAATTTTCAATTATGAATAACTATTTATCCTAATATCTAAAAAACTGCATATAAGGGCAAATTTGAAAAATTGTTGAAAGTGAGCTGTGTTTGGAAGATTTTACATTTAAGACAGAAAATGACACTGGTGTTTAAGGCTGTGTTTCGTTACTATAAATTATTAAAATGCTAATTAAAATATTTTTTATTTATTTTGACTTGAATTAATACAAAATAATAAAAAAAATATTAAAAATATGTTTAATAAAAATTTTACATTAAAGGGATAAACACACTCTTTTTAATTTAATACATATTTTGTAACTCAAAATTAACCTACAGTTGTAGAAAATTTTATACGAACTAGCGGCAAGCTATCTTAATCTTTTCTTTTCAATCATTGAGATCTTTCCTATTTAACCCATAAGGGATTATTAAAGAGATCAATGGTATAAAACCGGACCGCGACGTAAAGCAAGTGACAGTAATTAAAGTAAAAGCTCCTTACTATTGTTTAAATCCCCTTTTAGATTTCTCTGAGGAGTAAAGGGGTATTACGTACGGTCTAAGAAAACTTTACATTAATTACATTCTTAAAGGTTTAATAATTATTTTATATCAATATATACATTTATTGGTTTCCCTCAATATATCTACCAAGTAAATTATTTTTAAGTTAAAATAAAATATCTTATTCTGAGGAATAAATAAATTAGAAACGATTTTATTTCGAATTTAAATCAAATTAACTTATCTAGAAATAAATTGAAATTGATTTAACGCTTTTATTGGTAAACTCGTAATTTAATTTATTTCGTTCATAATGTTTCAAAGTTTATCTTCATTTAATCAAAGAAACGTTTTAAAAGTATTAAGAATTATTTTTAGAACGCTAGTTTTTATTGTAAGTTTATTTAATTTAAATATAATTACGTTTTAACATAAGATTGTGAAGCAAAATAAGTTTAAAAAATAAAATATGCATAGAACAGGTTTATTGCGATAAGTTATAGGTTTATTGTTGGAAACACAGAAATGGAAATAATTAGAAAAGAAAACTAAAAAAGGAAATAAGGAAAAAATTTCTAATTTTTCATTTAAATTTAAAATTGAGTGAGTCAACTGACCTCAAATGTGATTAGTAATATATGTTTTGCATTTCATTCAATTTAACAGTTTATGACAGACTTCTAACTTTTATTTTGAAGCATTTTATTCCTCCAGAATTATCATGATTATTTTTTATGTGAGCTTTTAAAATAAAAAAATAACAAATTTTTAGTGTTGTTTACTTTTCTATATTTATTGTTTAAGGAAGTTATATTTTTAAAAAAATATTTGAATTCTTATTTTATCCTTTTCGGGAAATAGTTATCGTATTTCTTTTTACTAAATGTAATATGCACACGACAGATTGTTTCATAACTTTTAATCAAAAGATTTGGACAAAAGATTGTGACATATTTTAATAATTTGCATAAAAATGCTCGTTTTGGAGCAGTTTGAGTAAATGAAAGCAATTTATTTGGCAGCTGATTCAGCACCACCTACAACTTAATGGTTTCAAAATTCTAACGGAGCAAAAATCTATTGTTCGGTTTGTAGAATAAACAGCAGTCATTTCACTTTGAAATTCACTAGGCCAATTGGAAATGTCTCCCATAGTTCCTAATCAGCTCGACGTTTACTTAGGATCATTTCAGCGAGACCACATACCTTTAGGATATTTAGAAAATTTAGCATATTGATGAATTATCTTGATTTATCTCAGGTTTTCAATAAGTGAAGAGTAATGTAAAAACTTATTTCGACAAGTTTAAGGAAATTTAGTCTCATTCAATAATTCTTGGTGTAATTCCTGGAGAGCCAAATGACATGTAGCCAAAAAATTATATTAAGCATAAAATATAAGACAGATTAAAGAATGTGAAAGGTTATCAGAATTAGCCTGGCTCACTGCAAAATGCCGCCTCAATTTGCAAATATTTTTTCTTTTTCAATTAGCTACGACATGAGTCGCGGTGGCTCAGGGGATAGAGCGCTCACCGTTCAATGTGGTGAATCAGATTCGAATCGGCTAGTGACGACGAAACTGCTGACTTAAAACATCTTCAGCAAAAGATGGATCATGGGTTAGAATCCCCTCACTTCCGTGCTAATCGTAGGAGGTTTCCGTGGTTTTTCCTTTTATGTAACGCAAGTGAGGGACAGTTCAATTAAAAAGTTTTTCGTGAAGGACTTGTTTGCTTCAATGCTCGATCCGGGAGTTCCCTTGTCCTCAGGGTTGAGTTCAAAATTATAGATTCATATTATAGGTCATTATCAGGGATATTATCAGGGATAGATTCATATTCGTAAACTCAGAGGTAGCTTGGTTGTTCAACGCTGGTTATGAAATAAATAAAATAAAGTGCTACATATCTAATGTAAAATCTGGAAAAACTTACCTTTCCAATGGAAAAATTCTCCTTCTTTCCAATCGAGCGAAGTAAGGCAGGTGGTGCAGGAGGTGGAGAAACACGTAAAATTTCAGCAAAGTTTGTGAGGAATGGAAGGGCCTCTGAATCTGGATGATGCTGTTGGCGTCGTTTCTTTCTTGAGGACAGATTTAAACGCTGAGCAGCCCTGGAAATAGAAAAAAAAATCTTCAATTTTCAATGTAAATTTTAAATTTTTTCATTGCAATTAAATTTTTTTGTACTCATATATTTTGAACATAGGCGGTAAAAATATTGTTTTATTAATATTTTTATTCGTGCAAGCAACACATTCCGTGCTAATTCCAATTAAAGAATAAAAATTAGTATTATTTTTTTCAAGTTCAATTAAACTTAGTATCGACTATCAGTTTTTGGGTATTTTTATGGGTTATTGTTTTCTGATAGAAGTTACATTTTACCTACTGTCATGTAATTGGGCAATAACATGCGTTACAATATTCTAGAAAAATATTACATTACCGTATATTGAGTAATTGAGTAGCCCCATGTTTTTTGCTTTCTGCATAAAAATCTGATTTTCATATAAAATAATCACCAGGATGATTTTCATTGTAACAAAGTGAAATTTAAAACTTACTATGTCTTCGTGAATATTTGATTTACATATATATTCCAGCTACTAAATATCATAGAAGCTAATTAGAATTTTTTTTCATAGATTAATTCAATTGAAAGAATTTAGTAAGAATTAAACAAACAAATGTATTTGCAAATATTAAAAAAAGGAAACATTTAACTTAATTCGATTCTAATATTTCCGTAGTTACTCAATACATGTTTGTTAATTTTAATTGTGGATCCCGCATGGAATTACACGAGTGCAAAAGTTTTTTTTTTTAATATTGTAATAAAATTAATACAGATTTTTTTTAAACCCACTAATTCTTAAGCCAGCCTATAAGAACAGATTTAAAACTTAACGAAAACCGAATTTGATGTAAAATACATTAAAATATTGATTTCTTTAAAATTTTGCCAAGCAAGTATTGAATATATAATTCATATTATAATCTTTGCTTATGAAGTTCGATGTGATAGTCGATTTTTTTAAGGATGTTAGAAATAAAAGTCAGATAGGTTAAATTGAAACTCAAATTGTAAACTTTTTTAAGTACGTTTGCGGGCAGCATAAGCAGTTTTTCTATTTTGCTTATGCTAAAGCGACAAGAGGCTTTCAAATGAACGAAAGTTCGTCACACAATTTATTTTCTATTTTTTATAATTTTGATATTTAGGCATTTAACTGAACATTTTAAAACAAACACTTTTTAAATCGGAACAAAATTGACGAAGTTATGGTGATTTTTGTTTTGACCACACACCTTTGTTTACATTTTGGCTTGTTATCGAAAATTGTGTGTTTTTTTTAAAATTTTAATGCATCTAATTGTTTAGCTAATTCGTAAGATCATATTTAGAGCTATTTATGTTTAAAACAAAGAAATATTTGTTCAAAAATAGAATTTGTAATAAATAATTAGAAAAAGTCATTTTTTAAAAAAATGTATTTTTTGCCAAATTTACGAATTTAAAATTATTGCAATGAAATTTTTTATTCTACTGAGCTGAATATTTGAAGCTATATATAATATTTTACACATAATGTATAATATTTTATACATTATTATAACTGATATATAATATTTTGAAAGAATTTTGTAATTTTAACTAAGTTTCAGACACAAGAAATAATATAAAAAAGACAATTTGGTAAAGTTTTTAAATTTTAAAATATCTGTTGGAAATTTTGTAAATACGTTGTTTTTAACAATATAAACTCATACTGAAAAGTTCAAATCAATCACTTGGTGATTTCCACGTCATGTTAGCAGTTATCATAACAATAATTATTTAAGGATTTAGTTATTCAAAAGATGAGGGACAACTTCTTATTTCCAACTTTAACGTTTTCAGGTACAAAGTTCGATTAATAAGACTTTAAATTGCGAAGTAAGTATAGCCTTTTGTTCCCGTGGGAATAAAAATAGTTAAAACAGTGGTGAAAATAAAAAGTATGATTTAAGAAACTTGAACTTCCAGAAAGTTAGAGAAAATTTTTCACTTTACATCGTAAGTAAAAGGAACAAAATCCGTTGTCATTTGAAATTTTTCAAAATGCTATGAAATAAAAACTGTTAAAATTTCAAAAGTTGAATAAGTTGGCAGAAAAAGATAGCGTTTGAAACTTGTTCTCGTAAGATACAAATCTCAGAAGGGAATTTTTTCTTTTAGGGAACTTGAACTTTCTATTTGGCGAGATTTTCTGGTTACAATTTAACATGTCAGAACAAGAATAGGGGAAGCAGTTGCAGCTATTTGTTAGCGATGCTATCACATTTCTCGTAGTTTCTTCTTGCTGTTCGATCGAATATACAGAACGAATACCGACTGCTAGACAAACAGATTTACAGCCTGGCATTTTTTCAAGCGCTGTCAAGTGACGTTTGTGTGTATACACCAGGGAAAAGGGATTTACACGGATTCTATCCTATAAAGCCAGGGAAAGAAAGGGGAAAAGCTAAAAAAAGAATCTGGCTAAAGTAGGGGAAAAAGTCAGTAAAGGACCGGTGTTGAATCGGCTGCCTGGAATTCCATGACAGGTGAAAATAGATAGCTAACTAAACGGCTATTGATTTCTCGCATTGAACGAGCCTGTTTGTGAGGGAAACAGGGTAAAAGGAGAAGATGATAGAAAACTGCTTCCTAGCTTCCAATTGTTGACTTCGATTTTTTGAAAGAAGATGAAAATCTTTTGCTCATGATGAAAATTTAAAGTCCTATGAAAAGAAGCTGGTCAGATTTCTCAATCTCTTTCCAACAAGTCGTGAAAGTTAGATATTGAATGGTGTTGAAACTATATGCTAAACTGAAGCTATTTTTATAAATGTGTAGATTTATCATTCCAATAACACTGATGCAAATGAACAAAAAAAATTGTCAATTCATATAATTCTATCTAATAACCGTCGTTGAAATTTAGAACCAATTTTATTTTTACGACTAGCAATGTCCACCTCCGTGGCCGAGTAATTTTGAACCCAATCCAGAAGACAAAGGAACTCTTGGATCGAGTATTTGAAAATATTCGGCTTCCTGGAGAACTTTTTTGATGGAACTCACCCGTATTTGCGTTACATGGAAAGGAAAACAGCAAAACCTCATATAGTTAGCCTATTATCAAAAAGACTCGAACACATGATCCGTCTACCACTGAGGATATTTAACGCTGGCACTGTGGTCAGTGCCAGCCGGGAGAAGTTTGTATCGACCAGCTATCGCTGGAGTTCGAACCCGGGACCTCTCATTGGGAAGCGTGCACTCTATTCCCTGAGTCAACACAGCTTAAAATAATTCTATTGTTATTTTATGGCTGTTCTTCGTGGAGCTTATTAGTAACCGTCTATGGTACATAGAGAACAAATGCCAGCTCTTCCCCGGCCTGTAGATTTGCGGAGGAGTACTAGCCAATAATTTTCCAATCTTAGTGTGAGAAATGTTCGATGGTCCGGCATCGATAAGGCAAAAAAGAAAAAAAAATGGATGTCAGCGATAGAATTAAATGCCTAAAATGACACTAAGTTGGCAATATAGCTCGATGAACAGGTAATTGCTAGGTGAACAAAACATCTTAGACTGGTAATCTTGTGCCATCATATCAATAAGTAAATTACCACAAGCTAGTAAATATAATGAAAGCACAAGAGCAGCAGGCGTGGATTAAAGAAGTGGCACATATTTTATTATCAAAACACCGTTTAAATTATGAAAACAATATTTTTTATTTCAGGTTGAGAGGAAAGATAAGACTTATATTTATTTTATTTTTGGTGAATATGAAATAATACAGAAATACTGGATACCGTTTTCACTTTGATAATTCTTCCACCTATATTCAACTTCAAGATGATCTATCACAAAAGTCTTTCAAATTTGACTACAGAAAACTTAAATTATGCATATTTTAAATATTTTAATTTAATTTGCAAACCTGAAAACTATTTTTCTATAAAATTAAAGCAACGTGTAAAGAGCTCGAATAATTTATACAATATGCAATTATACAATCGTCTGTATTATAATGAAGCCCCTTCTTTAGAGTCGAAGTGCAGAATACGTTTCGATACTCTAAAAGGTGTTCCAATATCGTACTGAAACGATTGTATACATGTTTAATGTCAAATTATTTGTGCTCTTTTTGCACACTATTTTAACTTCATTTACATGTATCACGAAGTAAACAATTCTTAGCTTAAAATAATTTATTTGTCTTAAAATAATTTTTTAAAAATAGTATGAAAAAGAAAATTATGCAACTGGTTAAGTTTCTTTTAAATCGTTATACTGATTGTTGAAGTTAGTACACTTATTTTTAAAATAAATTAAAAAATTTATTAAATAATGAATAGTATTTTGATTTATATTAAAAACTCGGAATATTAATTATAAAAAAGTTTTGCAATTTCAAGTTAAAATTCGTGAGCATGTATGAGTACTCGTGATAGAATGGCATGAAAATTTCAAATGAATACAGGTATTTTATAAAAAACTTTACAGACATTGGACTCAGTTAAATACGTTCTTCTAAAAAACGGTATTTTCTTTTGCAATTGTAGTAATTAGCATAAGCTAATTATAATTTTAAAAGAAATAATCAAAAATACTAGTTATAAAAAAATATACATATTCAATTTATGAATTTCAAATGTTTTTATTGTTTACATAGATATTTGTTTATACATGAATGTCTAATTTTTAATCATTGGGAGAGAAATGAAACCTATGCTGCCAGAGAGATAGATTAAAAATTTTACAAAAGTAATTGATTACTAAATAAATGTTGGTTTCCTTATCGATTGATAGTTTTGTAAAACTATTAATCAATTGCAATCGATAATAACGAAATATTGAAATTACTGGCTAAATTAGTACTTCATATCTTTTGAGATTGGTTTACTGATTATTGTTTAATGATTAATACGAATAACAGATTCGTTTAGGAATTTGTTAAGCTTAATGAAATTTTAATAATAGACTACACGATAATGCATAATATATTATCCTATGTTTGATAAATTCAGTAGTTTATCAGTTTTTAAAATTTACATTTCATAAAAGAATAAGATGTATTTATATAAATAATATTTAAACAATTTAAAAAAAGTTGTTCAACAGATGTTAAGAGAGTTATTTGTTTTATATGACCTTTTTTCAAGATAAAACAGCAGTTTAGATTAATGATCAAATAATCGTTTATTAACATTGTTGTCAATTGCGTGATTAAATAGCATTGGAATGTCTCTTCGAATCTGAATTATTAAGAGTAGTATGCATTAGAATTTAATTCCTGTTCGCTCCATTGTTTGGGAATATTACTCAATATTATTGAGGCTTGTGAATTAGTATGATTATAGCTGATTAGGACGTTTAACTAAAACGGAAGATATTCAATTCACTATTTGATATCTTCTACTTCGATAGTTTAGATTTATTAGATTATTTTGAGTTTGGAGTAATTGGGCATGCATTGCGAGTAGTGCTTTTAAAAAATAATACAGGATTTTTAATTTTTATTACAGAATTTTTAATTACAAGAGCATTAAATTTTACTGCAATATTTTTTGATACACGCATATCAGTGGTAAAAAACTATGTTTCTCTTTTAACAGTGAAAAGTAATACCCAAAAGTATCAAAATTGCAATAGATTTTTATGAATAGCAGCGTTACTGAAAAATAATGACTTTCCATTTCGACTTCCAATTTTTGAAAGATCACATTAAACATGCTGTGACTGCTATATAAAGCTCCCTAATTCATCCTGGTTTGGGTGTTCATCATTTTCAATGGTGCTTTGAGCATCTTCCAATGGCGTTAAAGGTTACAGGTTCGATTCCGGACTGAGGATAATGATAATCTCACACATTCCTCGCATTGATTATTAAGAACAACGAGCGTGCAACTATTTTACTTCTCCACACGCAGCAGCACTACTTCGCCTCGTTCCACGGTTGCCTAGATACCGCAAACAAATCTACTTTGCTTTTAAATAACACAAGAGAAAGCTTTTTGCTGCCTTTATACAAATACTTAATCTAGCCTATTTCGGATGTGGGGATTTAAAATCTGAAATTAGCTTTGTAAGTAAAGCTTCAGATTGTTTTTTTTTTAAAAATAACATTTCAGTCTATTTTTTGCAGAAAATGTACAAGTTTTAAAACGCTATATATAACAGGGGGTCACGCTAATGTTGCTACAAACTTCTATAAGAGTTAGGGCAACATCATTAGGATTAAAATTACCATAGGAACCCATGAACGGTAATGCCGACATGGACTTCGCATAGTCGCTCCGACTGGTGCTTCCCTGTTATCACTTGTTCAGAAGCAACCAAAGAAATAGTACAACTATAGGTTTAGCGTCACTCGCTTCGTATAACAACATTTCTGGGCATGGTTTCCTATGCAACTTATATCCTGATGATGTGACCTAACTTTTCTAAAGGTTTGTCGTAACATTTATGTAACCCTTTGTTATATATAACGTTTTTAAACTTGTATATTTCGACAAAATACATTAAAAACAAACTATTGCTTGTAGAGAGATCGATTGCAGATTTGAAATTAGCGATGTGAAAATATCTTAGATATGTTTAAAAAAAAACCTTATGCAACAGAAAAAAAAATTGTGAATTACTTTGGAGGAGGTATTTTAAGATGGAAAAGTTCAAAAATATAAAGTACTTCATTTATATATATCTAATAAAAACATTGGAAACTGAAATGAAACAAAATATTTTAATGGGAAAACGTAAAGATTCTCTTCAGGACACATTTCTTTACTTAGTAATATTTCGAAATAAGGAATACATACATACATACACACTCACCACACTCACAAATATATATATATATATATATATATATATATATATATATATAATATAATATAAGCTTATAAGTATCTGATTTTCAACAAGAAATTAAAATTTTCTAAATTTGTGCCAAATAGTTTGATTTGTAGTTAGGCCAATAAAACTTCGATTATCTTAATCTCAAAAAGAAAGAATTAGGATCGAAGGAATATTCTCTGAGGGTGTAGCAAATTAAATTCGGAGGGTTCATTTGCGGATTCAAGAAGTTCTAACTTACTTTTTATTTGTTTACTCTTTACAAGCGGTAAAATTAAGGCAATCTATGCCTTCAGGGTGAAAAAGAAATAAATAAAAATAAAAAAATCTACTTTCGGTCAAAGTCATCTCGTGTTTTTTAACTTTATTTTCAGCAGCCGAAGGGATGCCCTTTCGCCCGCTCAGCTGCAGATTTCGAAAATTAACTTCTTTCTGGATTTTCTCAAAATCAGATTGAAGAACAGAAAAAAAGTTCTTTTCTTTTTTATTTTTTTTGTAGGTTTCTTTTTTTTTCTTTTCCTTTTCTGGAAAGTTTTGTTGCATTTGACGTGAAACTTATATTTCAATTCAATAAAGATTCAAGTACTTTTGCGGAAATGAAATAGTTCAAGTTTTATTGCGTCTGAAATAAATAAAATAAAAAAGAGAATGAAACCATGCAAATTTTTTTTTAAAATTTAAACACTTAATTCTTTATTATTTTAATAACTATTTTTTTATATAAATACTATTTTTAAATAAAACGTATTGTTTGTTATTAATATTTCGCCTACTCGTACTCTGTAAACATTTTTTTATAACCTTGAAATGCAGTTTCATTTTATTAATTGCAAAAAGTGAAAATGAAATATGTTTAAATAGTTGTGATAAAAATACAAAAAAACTAAGCAAGAAAATAAAACATTAGTTAATAATTGATCAATATAAACACATTGAAATATGCTGCCGAAAAGTTATAGTATATTTCTTGATTTGATATTTTGTAACATATTAATTTATGAAACTAAACTTATTATTTGCTAGATATATTAATTCGATTTATTTTAATTAACTTTCCTAGTCTGAAAAAATAAAGAATTCCTTGTTATAAAATTTAGTTTTTCATAAAGTTTTAGAACTTTAATCATTTGTGAATAAATCTTTATAAGCGCAGATTAAAACTTTAGTACCGGCAACCTGAGTACCGGTACATTTTACGTAATTTCTTACAATGTAGACCTCACAACACCAGCTTTCGAAAATATAGCAACAGGCGGAGTCTTTCATTCAATGTACTTCATCAATAAAATACTCACCTAATTGTGGTTGTAAATTAAAAAGAAAACTAGTGTTCGATACTTACAGAACTGTTAAGACCATATCTTTAATTTCCAAACCTATTTAAGTAATTTGCCAAATCCCACTTAGCACATTTTTCTACTAAACTCGCCATCGATATTAGAGGAGCTTATATCGTTTTGGATTATTACGTAGTATACTTTGCATTATTTAAGCGTGCAAAGGAAAAAAAAGTTTATTCTTGCTTATGTTTGTTTAATTATTAGAAAATGTTGATTGGATGACTTTGATTCAAGAATATATAATTAAAATATTTGCATTATTCAAATTATGATGTTTTTTGCTATGTGCTGTTGTTATTATCTTATGTAAACAGAATAATTAGAATATGATTGCTTCGTGTTATTTTATTAGAAATTTTTTTAAAAGAAGTGTCAATAATAAGCACATTTATATAAAAGAAATGTAATTTATTTTAAGAAGAAAAACAAAATAAAATTTATTTAATAGATGAAAAAATTTAAAACTTTAATTAGACAAAGATCGAAGCAAGCTGAGGTTTTTTTTTTATCTAAGAAATTAATTGTAGCATAGATGCATATTTAAAGCAAAATATTGGCCTGATTCAAGTTTTTTTTTAAAAACATATCTGATTCTCATACAATTAATATGGGTAATATAATTAGAAATTCAAAAATTTGTTGTTTTTTATTCAATTTATGGAATAAAAATAAAACTAAGAAAAATGGTCTGGTTAATAATATGACATTTTTTTTTCTAATTTGAAGACGTTTTTACTTCATTCAAATAACCATTTCTGAATCCATTTCTGAATCCATTTCTGAGCTACGAAATATGTTTTCAAGATTTTATTTTCATAATATATATTAAACTCAGTAATAAGAGAACACCAAATACGCGCAAAATACCATTTACTCAGCATAAAAGCATTCAAAAATGTATTAGGAAATGATATTGTTACGAATTTGTAAATATGTGTATAATTTTGTGAATTTTGTTTTGTTATGAGGGCTAAATATCTCAGATGGATCCAAAATAAACAGTTTAATTAGAAAATAAACAAGAAAGTCGCGATATTAAAACGTAATTTGAAAAAGAAGTAACGCACAATGGAATGTTCAGTTTGTAGCCATTTATACATACTTTGCTGTAATTTTGACGACGCATGGCGACCATTTTGGCAACAAAATGATAGTTCTGGAAACTTCGAGTTTTAAAGTAATAGGACCAATATTTACAGAGTTCTACGAGAATCCGAAGTTCTGGGGTTTAGTCGCCAAATCTATATAAATAGGAGTGTGCCAAGTCAGAGAAGTAGTAGTCTGCTTGTGACTGTAGTAGCATTCTGATTTGAGTTATATCATTGAGTCGTTTGAGATAGTGATAGCTATTTTTCCTCAACTACGCTGTTTTATAAGCTGTATTTGAGTGCTATAAATAGCTGTATCTTCTGAAAAGCTCTGCTTATAAATTTTTGGAGTCTCAAGAACTGATTCATTCATCTCCAATCAAAACGAACCTCTATGCTCGATACATTAAAAGATGTGTTGCGAAATAATATAATAGTAGATAAATAAAAGCACGACGATAATCACACGCTACAGAAGAATGGTTATAATGCAAAACAAAAATATATCCCATTGCGATTTTGATGTGATTTCTGCTCCCGTTCGAAATATAGTTTAAATTATGGCGCAGAAAAAAAAAACAGTATAGCTATCGAAACTTTTTAACAGACTTGGAATGTTATCATTAACCGGTACATATATGCAACTTACACTGGTTAATGGAAAGTTAACCATCGTTACAAACAAGTCACCATTTATATTCATGCACAAAAACATTCAAAGATGTTGTGCTGGAACAATAGTATAAAAATACCACAATAATTACATGGTACTGAAATATGATTAACAGAAATACCTCAATATATTCCATTTCTGCTACGTTGCAATTTTTGTTCTTGTCTGATGTATAATTAAGCTTATGGCGAAGGAAACAATATGAATTTAACTATCGACTCCTTTCAGTAAATATGAATACTTACCATTAATAAATTTATGCATACACGTAATACTGGTTAATAGATAGTAAACCATCATTACAGACAAGTTAGAATTTAACCAATATGTAAAAGCACAAAAGCACTCAATGATGTGTTACGGAACAATATAATAGATAAAAACACAAGAACAATCCAATGCTACCGAAATATGGTTATATTGCTAAACAAAAATACCAAAATATATTCCATTGCTGCTTCGTTGCAATTTTTGTTCGAGTCTGAAGTATAATTTAACTTATGGTGAAGAAAAAAAAAAGAATTTATCCATCGACTCCTTTCAACAGATATGGATCGAGAAACAAAGACAAATGAAAAATCCACGTCGAGAACTTATTTCGGCGGACAAAAGTGTCAATCAGAACTACGAGAAAGAAACAAAAAAAGTAGTGGCTAAAAAAAAAAGAAAAAAAGAATTGTTTTTGAGATGAATACCTCGAGGGAGATTTTGTTTCCTAAAATTTTTTCGTCCTGGAGTTTCTTTATATTTTCATGAGGGAAAGAAACTCGTTTCAGTTGTATAAAGACTGTATCTTACATACAATTTTTTCCATCTTGTGGGTGGGGGAGAAGGGAAGATATCTATTTTTATGCTGTTTCAGGCAACGAATTCCCCAGGGCTCGTAAAAACGGGCTTTGTGTATTTTCATAAGCTTATGTTTGTTATTATGTTCCTCCCACCCCTTCAATACACACGTGTCTACAACATCGTCTGCTTCAAGAGTGTGATAAGTTTTGTCCCTCCCCTCTTTCAAACCCGTATCAAACCACATCTGAGCGATACCACACCATAACATATTCAACTCCCGTTTAAGTACATCGTGTGTTCTTTCTGTTGAGGGATATCTTTTAAAAAATTCTTAAGGAAGCATTTTAAGTCATATTAAGCAATTTCTACTCAAAATGAAATGTAGTGTTATTGAAAAAGAATGTCACACACCCAAAATTATATTAAGCAAATTATTAAACACATATGGACATGAATCTGTTTTTATATAAAATATCATGAAAAGTAGAAAGTCTTCTATCAGTTTAATATGTTCCGATATTTGCAAAATTAGAATGAATTGCGACAACGCTCCATGTCTACTGAAGCATTTCTAGAGTTACGGTTTTAGCAATGGGGCTGATTCGATTTTTAAGTAGGTGACTTCGCTTTGCCAGAATATACTTAATCAGCGGTTCCCAATTGGTGTTCCGGAAAACTCTGGCTCTCCGAAGAAAGGTCAGAAGAGTTCCAAGAATTAAATTTATTTAAATCAGTAATATAATTTGAAGCTTGTAATTAAATTTATACCAAAACGATAAACCATAATTTTTCTGATAGTTAGGCTATTTTTATGAAATTATCTGAGTAAAATGCGTGTAAAAATGGCAAAATTTATAAAAAATTGCATTAATATTTCTCGTCAAACTATTCAAAGTAAAATGATCAAATTTAAGAATAACGAATTACGTTTCTCTGATAACTATTCGCCACATTTAAATTAGTTCCTTTTCGAAAGCCGCAATTCAGATTATTTTATTCATTTTCAGCTAATGTATGCTCTAAAATACGAATTCACTTCATGCTTGAGAACTCAAATATTTGACATAAAACCTATTATTTTAAGAGTTTTATTGTTAAAAAGATTATTAAAAAATGTCATTCTTCACATTAAATATTATAAAAATAATTGGTAGTCCTCTTTTGGTCAAAATGTTCTCAGCTGCAATAAATGAAATAATGTTCACAGCTGCAATAACATCCCCGCCTTCTCCGGGATTCGGACCCAGGACCTTTCTGATGTGAGGTCAGCTCTTTGACCTCTACAAGGTTCGGTCGGCAAATCATCAAATTTGTTATCTTAAATTTTCAAAAAACAATTTAAATAAGGTAAATTACTGTTTAGAGACAAATTAAATGCGTTTTAGTTTAAATAACGTTTAAAAATACTCTTACAAATATTCCCTTTTCTGGTCGAAATATTAAGTTTTATGGATGATTTATTTGATTGATCTAAAAAGGCTTATCACATCATAAAAATAACTTCTTAAACTAACTTTACCGTTAATTTAATTACATTAAAAGGTTTTCAGGATTTATTCAAAAATGAACAAAACTTTATGATTGCAACCAACTGACGGTCCCGAATCAGTATAATTCCTATAAACCATTTCATGGTTTTTCTCGCCAAAATGACAAACATTACGCACGGGCATAAACCACATTAACCAGATGAGGTAGAAGAAAAAGCTCTCGCTTCGGAAAATAAGGCATTGATTAAAAGTGGGTGGGTAAAAAAGGACCACGTCACGTAGCACAGTTTTAGATCATTCATTAAGATCTAGTGTGTATATAGCCCGAGATAGCACTTGGTCGGAGAACAACCTCAGTTCTTTTTCTCTCTCTCTTTCATAACATACACACATACAAACGTGTGGCCCCGGTTCCAGGATCAATGGGGCTTGAGAAACCTTAGGCGTTAGGCTTAAGAGGCCAGTTAAGAGAGAAATGGGGTTAGATAGAGAAAGAGAAAGTCGTTTCCGAAAATGAGATATTCTGATTGGCAGATAAGAACTCTGGTTCGTTACGGGACCCGAATTTTCTCGTTTTCCGAATCGACTAACTTCTTCTGATCCAATCAGATTTATCGAGCTTTATTGAGTGCTGCCTAAGAGTTCGTTGAAGCATAAAAGTGAGCTTTTTGATGCACCTTACTTCCCCCTGATTGTCTACCTCCGTGGGAATATTCTGAAGAGAAAGCTTCTAGAACAAATAAATACAATGACTATATTTTATTTATACAAATGGTCTCCACACTATCTATGGTCGATATTGATTAGAAAATTCAGTTACCACTAATTAGTTTTCTGCTATTTAATTATGTAATCTAAATACACAGTTAGAAATTTCATTCAAAAATATTATAGCTGGCAGTAATCTGTCCATCCAATTAAACGTAAAGTTTATGATAAAGGACATTGTTTAACCTTTACGGTTTTGAAATCGTTAACAAATAATGACTAAAAAACGATTTATACAAATCTATGCTGTTTATTTTAATCATTTACAACTAGCATGGTTTGAAAACCGTAAAAAAGAAATTTAACTCGATATTGGAGCTAATGCATTTCGTTAGGTAGTGGGAATTGGAGTTAGGTTGTGTTTTATCAAATATACCATGGAATAAGGCTCAATTAGTCTATTTGGTTGTTTCACCTATCGTAAGAGATGGGAAATAATAGACTTTTTCAGTTAATCAGATTTATAGTGCTGCCATTTTCGCGTGAATCAGAGTATCGTATTCTAATAGTCTAGCGTCACAAATTGGGTAGTGTAGGATACTGGAAACTCTTTATGTGTTGAAGAGAATGGAGGAAATATCGTCGTGTCAACGTTGGGACTCGAATCCCCATTCTGGCTGTCATAAGGTTGTCAGATTAGCCCTCTCAGCTATAATATGTACTCAACTGCGAGAATCTAAGTAGCCTTATGAAGTGGGCGTGGTTGGTGCGATATAATTCTGGTTATTTATCCGTACTTGGTGAAAGCAGTTAATACTGGATATTTCTCACAGTTAACAGTTTGAATACCATCTTAGCTATAGTTATTTGACTGTTTTGTTTGAATATGGTAAAATGACAATTACATAAATTGTTATTTAACCATTTTTCCGAGAAATTTCTAATAGTGTAGGGCAGTTTTGGTGTTTGTGTCATTTCTGAAAATCTACGATATTTGCAGAGAAACTGTAAAATGTGTGTCAGTGATACAATTTCTATAAAACTTGCATTGAGCAGTACATGGTCAGTTAGTATTGGTCCGGCATACTTTTCATGGATGAGACTTTTCAATTAATATCAAAACCACTTTATCTTGACCAGTTATTAGTGTCTTGTACAAATTTCTTAGTTTATGTAATCGCACAAACCTCTTACCAGCTTTTGAAAAATTTTATCCTGCCATACTTAATCGTGTTTAATTTAAAGGACACTTTACCAACAAACATTTTTGTTCATGTACTAGAATTTAGTCATTAATCAATATCTATTGCTTCTGTTAAAAAGAAGAAAAAAACTACTTTTTTGCCTACACCAGCACATGGTTATATCATGTATTTAGTCGGAATGACGTTATATATGTGTCTTATATATGTCTTACATATGTGGCACTTTTAGCTTGGCACTAGAAATGAATAATAAGCTTAACTTTCGATATCAATAAAAGTCAATATTGAGGGCATCATGGTTATCACGGTTTTAGTTCATTGAATAAAATGATACTTAAATCTCAAAATATTACTCTTTTTTCGTCAAAATAGTTTCTTGAATGAAGCTCCGTTTTGGACACTTCACCCAATTGGGAAAATTACTATCTTTCCTTATTTAAGGATTCAAATTTTGCCAAAAGCATTAAGCTTAATGTGGCATATGATAACTGTTTAGGAAATACAACTTGAAATAAAAAGACGATAAATAAAAAAAAATTCAATCACGACCTGGAGTTGTAACGGGAAACCAGTTTTAAAATCAGGTGATAATTCTTTGCGAACTTTTAAAATGCACAGAGACGAAGCCCAACACTGTCAGAAATAAAACTCTAGAAATGTATTTCCTTATCATGTGATTTCTGAAGAAACGATAACTTTTAAATCTATGACGAAAGTATTTTCTCTACACGGAATCTCATGGCAGTGCATTTTTTATTTATTTATTTATTTTTTATTAATTTCTTTTAATGGCGGGCACTTGGGGCGAAGACCCATCGGCCACAGAAAATGCCAGAACTGCTTACTCTTTTTTCGTTACCCAGTGGGCACCTGTGGCGAAGCCACGGCGGTGGAGCAGCGTCGCCCACGTCCCACTACCACAAAGGTGTTTATAGGGCGGGTCACATTCACACACAAAGGAGAAAGGACATAGAACACAAAGAGAGAGAAAGAAACATCCATGCCCGGAGCAGGATTCGAACCCACAACCAGCGGCTCCGCAGTCAGGCACGCTAACCACTCGGCCACCTGGTCGGCAGCAGTGCATTGTGAGAGATTATAAATTAGAATGACCATCGAAACTAGAATGATGAAAAATTCCGAGCGGCCTGTATGCTATTTAAAGAGTTGGCAATATGTCAGGAAGAACCCGGGCTCGAATCCAGCCACGCTCATAGATGTAATTTTCGTACTCTGGGTTGTTTGGGAGACTTTGATCCATCTAAATGATGCCCACAGAAAAAGTGGTCAACAATACCGCTCGTTAAATACCATGCGGCCATATATGACGAAAATATTTCACCAGTGCCGCGTAGTATTTTTCTTTCCTTTTTTTCGAAAAAAAAAAAAAGAATTACTAAATATTTCTACACTTTTGAATTCATTTATGTCCTCAAAGAAGTAACGATGGTTATTTCATCACTTTGACAAAATGTTCTGTGGGAGCATATACCAGGAAGCGGTTCCGTCAAAAACGAAGAAATTTTGGGGAAATTTGAGAACAAATTTTTTGCAGAGTGGGCACGTAGTTTCATTAAAAATTTTAAAGTTCACATTTCGACAAAAAAAAATTACATTTTGTGGTGAAATCATAGTCGCAAATAACGAAATAAATCTCAAAGATTACTATATAGTCAAAAATTTGACTTATCCAACAGTTACAACTTATCCAACAATTTTTTCATGATATTAGAATTCGGTCATTAACCTACGATTGAAACAAATATCTAAATACTAAGAAGATTTTGAAAAAAAATAAAATAAGAGAAAAACGAAAACTTAAAACATTCTTCACAAAATAAACATTTTTCAAAGACCACAAACATATTTGTAACTATCGTAACAAGGAGCGTGTCGGAGAAAGCGAATCTATTGTTTCAAAATGCAGAAGAAAACTTTGCATTCTTTCTCGTGCAAACTATTAGTTTAATGATGCTCTTGTAGTTGGCGTTCGGGATAATTGCTAATTACTTTTGTGAGGAGCCATTCCGCTTCGACAGATTCGAACTTCAAAAGGTTTTAAATCAGAAAAGATAATGCCTTAGAGACATATGAAACAGTCTTTTCGGCCTTCCTCTTAATTAGCTCTTTCTTGGGCTCTGACAACTTTGTGAAAAAGAGAAAAGAAAGTGGGGGTCCCTACTACTATCTTTTGAGAAAACGAAATAAAGAAATTTGTGAAGAAAATGGAAAAGCTTGAACTTTCGGTGTTTTATTTGATAGTAATGAGGAAAAAAATGCAATCGTAAAGAGATTTAAATGGAGTTTGATTAGGCATCTGATGAAGTTAATTATGTTTTTGTGTCAACACATCAGATGAATGAGAAAGACGCGAGAAAATTTTTTAAAAGTAAGAATTAGTTGCGTTAAATTCTAAGTAAAAATTCATAGTTTTTTAATACATTTAGAAACTTATATATACATTTTAAAACGCAATTTATTATATCTCTGTAATATTCAGAAAAACATCGTAATTTTTAAATAAAATATCACTAGAGAATAAAATGAAATTATAAAGCTATTGTGTTTGCGATGGAGATGTAGTAATCATTCGTACTTTTTAATGTTCGCAAATGAGAATAAAAGTTTAGTAGACAATTAACTTTGATGATCAATATTGCTTAAAACTTCTCACTATATATTTAAAGTTCTTTGATCATTTTTTTATACATAACTAACAAATACAATAAAATTAAAAATCTGGTTGTGGAAAATAAAGAATGTAAATTTTTTCCTCAAGTATACCGCAAAATATTCCGGATAAAATTACGGTAAAAAGTTCCGGCTGTTTGGGTACATCATCCGCAAAATTCATTTTTAGCGTAAAATATTAAACCAACATTTTTACAGTATTACTTATTTAATTTGAAGAATTCAGTAGTTTTACGGTAATTATTACTGAAAATAATTAAAGTTATATCAGATTTTTTGTTCCGTAACATGTTTTGGTAAAAATGGATCTTACGATTAAAAATACCGGCACCTTGAGTGCTGGTTCTTTTTACCTTAATTTGACCCAGAATTTTCTTACAGTTAGTACAGTCAAACATTTCAAAACATAATAAGGTTTGTACACTGCTAAAAAATTATTGCTGAAACTACCTAAATGTGATAAATTTTACAGTGTTTCTGGCTTTATTGAAACAGCAAAAGCTCGATAATTTTTATCAATGTGTTTTAATGATTTCATAAGAAATGAACGACAAATATAGTTTTATAATGAATGATGAAATCTGGTAAATGTGGTAAAATATATTTTTATCATGATAATTTAAAGTATGGCATAAAAACCATCTATTTGGTTAAGTGTGGTTTTCTGCTTAGTATTTTTAGCTAAATTTGTGGTAATGTAAACTATAACTTCGATAACCAGAATTTTCTGTAAATCGTTACCATATGAATAAAATAAATTACCAAAACAATGATTTTAATGCCGTATATGTTGGTTTTTAGTACCAGAATTGTCATTACCATACAGAACGCTTATTTTAGCAGATTTTTTTCTCCCTCTACATATTAACATAGATTAACACAGAAAGTAAAAATAAAAATTAAATAATATGTAAAAGAAAAAAAAACATGAAAGGAAATATTTATTTACATTACTTTTAAGTATTTTAGTTCGATGATTTCATAAATTTCATCGGAAATCATTTTTGGGAAAAAATGTATACAATCTTTTTACAATCCCAATTTAGACTTTTCAATAAAAACATCAAAGCGCTTAATGGTAAAAGCAAGTGAAAGTTTTCAATGTAAAATCTTATAGAAGGTATAAAAAAATATAGAAAAGAAGAAAAAAATGATAAATTCTGGGAACGCGAAAACGTTTCTTGTTTAATCTTCCAATCAAAATATTCATGAAACTGTCGTGTCACGATGAATCTTAAGACTTTCACCATTAATATTTGAATATATATGCATCAAATTTAAAGTAGCATAAATTCAAACACAATTTTAAAAAAAATATGAATAGTAAGGACAAGGCGTATAAAAAGTAAAGAATGATACACATCTTTGAAGGATGCTTAGCAGATATTGATCGTTTTTTCAACAGCTACAGTTACAGTTCAAAAGTGATTTCAAAAGGTTTGTTTGAATAAAAACGTTGAAAGATACAAATAAAGAAAGGGAGTTTATTGTGTAGGAGAAAGCGGTAGAGGGTAGATTTAATCGCGAAATATTAGATAGGAGGTAGGGTAGATGTAGAATGCAAAAAGTAGAAATAAATAAAGTAGTTCAAAGGATTCAAAGATGCAAATCGATGACAAAGTTGTTGATTCAAGTAACACGACATCTGCTTTATACTTTATGGAAGTACATAAGGTAGGAAAATTTTAAGAACGAAAGTGAAGTAAGTAGTGATAGAATAATGAAGAATTTTTGCTTACTCCCATGCTGAAATATGCATAACATATTTCCTAACATTTAAAAGCAAAATTATTTTTTTTATTTAATCCCTTTTCAATAAATAAAAATCATTAATATAATCTGTAATATTTTTATATCAGAACCTTGAATTGAGTGTAGAATCGAATCTTTTTTAAGAGATTCCCTCTACATTTGTTTAACACATTAGCATAGAATTTGAAAACCATTTCATGGTTGCATGGTTTATAGCATTAAAATTCATTATTATTTCTCACACTTTCTTTTCCGCCAACATATTTGAATAAGTAAGGCTAACAAAAAGAGCCTTGACATTAAATTAAATAAATTAATAGCCAATACATGGATTCTTTGACTTTTCTTGGCGAAAATTAAGCTAAATTACACATGGCACTCGAATATTTGATTTCGGAGTGGACAAAGGTATCCTGTAGGGCTTAGCCTTGCAGCCACATCCACCGGGTCATTTTAAAAATTTTTTTACCCAATAATTCAAATATACATGAAATTGAAAATTTCTCTTTACTTCAGAGCTCCATTTGTTTCTGAAATAAAACATTTTTCTGTTGTTGTTTATCAAATATGATTCTTGGAATAAAGGAATAAAGTATGGGCATTTGAAAATGAATGCATCAACTTCTTCAACGGAAACTTTACATCATCAACATCTTCAGGCTTTTCATCTTGAATTATTTAACATTTTCGAAAAAATTCCTTGTTACTTACTATGGAGATGCATTTTAAAAAAAGTTTCAAAATAAATGTATTTTTACTCTTAACTTATATTGCTATTACTTAAAGACTGAAAATGAAGGAAGTTTATGTGGAAAACTTATTTTAGAAAGGTAGAGCATAAAGTTTTTTTTTTTAAATTTTTGATATTTTTTGCTCCTTTAATAATATATTTTCTCTTAAAATTAAATTTCGAAACAGTGGTTTTAGATAATATTAGCGAAGTAATTTAAAGGTTTCAAAGATGTAAATCAATGTGAAATATATTGATTCTCGCAACACAAGCAAGTACTGTATACTTTATTGAGATATATAAGGCAAAATTATTTAAAATTAAAAAATTAAGTGGACATACATTTTTACCTTTTTGAGAAATGTATAATATATAGGGGAAAGCCTTTAATTTTGAATTAGAATTTTTTAACCTCCAATATTGTGTCACAGCGAGATTCTGTTCATGCGATATTTTGTCCACGCGATATTTTGAACAGTGAGAGTTTTAAAATTTGAGATTTTATTCGAATATACGCAACAGGAATCGAAACTGTTGTCAATTAAGGTTTGATCCTAGAAGATACTAGGTATATAAGAACGTACAGTAATATAGTAGGATTTATTTATTGTCTAAAACTGACTACCTATTCAATTTATGACACCGTGTTCAGAGATAAATTATTACTTGATAATGATTTACTTTCGTGAAAGTGTGCAATATCAACACAAGATGAAACAGTAGCGTAAGGCATTTATATTTGAATTTATTTAAGTCTTAAATTGAACTATCAACCTACGATTATGTCAGATTTATAGGTCCAAGACAGGAGAAATTTTACCAGTGCAAAAGTGAAGGAGTCGGGGGAAGAAATTTTAATGTTCTTCGTATATTACTTTACATATTTATTAATATTGAGTTTTCTAATCAAAATAAAAACATTTTTGAGCAAAAATATACTTTATAGCCACATTACCTTTTAAAATTTGAAAAAAACATATGAATTTTTAGTTAATGTTTTAGGATTCCAAAAAAGCAAAAGCGAAATTTTGAAATCCCATTAACTATTTCAAACTTAAAAATAAAACAAGTTTTTTTAGCTTTAGAAATGAGAGTACGTTTCTTAAGAAATAGTTTTTTTCCTCAAAAAGCTAAAATATTGTTACAAAAATTAAAATTTCAATAATTCTAAAATTGTTTCAGAAGTTTTTTTATTAGAGATGTGCTACTTATTATTAAACATAAGAGTATGTGGCTGTTAAAAACACTAATTTTACTGCTGATAGCTTTTTTTTTCTAACTGAATGTTTCACCACAAAAAAAATTCATTCAACTTTGGCATAAAATAACTCAAAAACTGAAAGCCGTTTCATATCAGAATATTCTTTAATTACTTCTCTGAAGTTCTACACTTACTTATCATCTAATACTAATCATCTAATTGCTTTGCTTTATGAAAGTGAAAAGCGCCAAGCATAATTTTTCTACAAAGTACTGCGGTGGCAGCAACTTATTTCTACATGGAGAAAAAAATACAGGCATTTCCGGTAAAGAAAACCATTATTCTGATTAATAATACAAAATTATACGGTTTCTAAATCTTTCATTTGGTAACAATTTACCGGATATTCTGATTTTCAAAATTATAGTTCTTATTACCAGACATTTAGTACAAAAGTGGAGAGTAAAATTAATTGAATAAATGGATTTTGGTGCCATGCTTTAATGTATCATGGTAAATGGACAAAATTTTACAACATCTACCGAATTTAATCAAAGATTAAAAAAAGTATTTAATTGTTAATTTTACCAAAACACTTCGGTCAAAATTACCTAACTTTTTGGTGTTCTTATAGAGCCAGGAGTACGGTATATTTTACCATATTCTGGCAGATTTTCTCTGAATCAACGGTGGTGGTTTGAAAGACGTCTATTATACTTAATACTTTTGCGGAGCGTTTTTAATACATTTTTAATGTACATAATGAATAAGTTAATGTACCTAAGAAATATCTGTTTCTTACACATTTCCAAGTTATATTAACATATTTCATTCAGACAATATAAATAAGGTATTTTCTTCCTAGCATTAGGAAACAACGACCAAATTATGAAATCTGTAATGTACCTCAAAAATGTAATTTTATTTCATGTGTATCATGTGTATCACTATTAACATGTGTATCATCTGTTATTATTCACATGTATCACTATTAACAGCGTCTGATGAATAAAAGCAATCTAAATAAAATATATTTTTTTTCGTTGTTTAAAAACAAAGTAACCGAGATTCTAAATCTTTCGAATCTATTTTGCATAGAAACAACCCAAAATACTATTAAGCAGAAGGGCGGGAGGATATAAATGAGTTACAATGACTTACACCACTTTTGTCAATTATTGGTAAGCCCAAACTGTACCAACAGATCGTTCGCTCTAAGGTTTGCAATCTCTGTCAAGAAAATTGGTTTCTCGTTCCCCGTTTCTCTTCTTCCTAACTTCTAGTTTGACTTACGAATAGAGTTTAAAGTTACCGTAATAAATGCCAAAAAAGTAATCTAGAAGCTATCTGTTCAAGTCATTAAAGCGCCAAAGAAGTGTGCCAGTTCGACATAAAAAGGAAGAAGAGGGAAAAAATACTGTAAAGATGGTTACAGTAATGGGACTTATAAAAAAAGAAAGACAATTGAAATAAATGACAGCGTTTCCTTTCTGCTTGGAAAAAATGATACACCAGAAGCCATAATATGATTCTTAGAATATAAAAGTAATAAAAATAGGGAACTAAATGGACAGTAAAATGTAGTAATATTTCGCTAAGGTTTCCAATATTCGGTTTATTGCGTTAATAAACAAACTGCTTTTTTATTGTTATTATAAAGTTAATTATATGAAGGAGTTCAAGGATAAAAGAAAGGTTAACTACATCAAATAAAGAGTATTTTAAATAGGTTGGGTTTAAGCTATAAATGTAAGATTCTATGAGCCGATTCTTAATTATGTGGAATCTATATCTAGTTACAACGTTTGATTTCTTATTTTTCTTTTTGTAAGATGAATAAAATAAACTTCTATATCGGGGATAGAGCGTTCACTTTCCATTGTGGTAAACCAGGTAAAATCGACCAGCGATGGCTGGTCGATGCGAATTCCGCATCCGGCTCACACCGATGGCAGAGATGACGTAAAATATTCTCGATGGTAGACGGATCATGGGTTAGAGTCCCCTTGCCATCAAGGCTAACCGTAAACAGTTTTCGTGGTTTTCCCCTCCATGTAACGTAAAGGTGGGTTAGTTTCATTAAAAAGCCCTCCACGAAAACAAATTTCAATTCTCCCAATACTTGATCCAGGAGTTCCCTTGTCTTTAAGACTAGGTTCAAAAGGAAAAGGCTAGAAAGTTGAACATTGGTAGCCGTGAATTCAAAATCGGGTCGGAGATTTAATGACGGTCATAAATATAAATATATATTTACATATAAATGAATTATAGTTATGAAGCATATTTATAGGAGGTAAAAAAACATATATTTAGATGTAAATTATCTGGGTTTAAAAATGCGATAAAATAAAATACAAAAATGCAATTTTTAAAAATTATAGAATATACTAACGCAAAACAGAGATATATGAACAATTTTTCTTAGGTATGAATATATAAATATAAATTTCACTCTTAACGTTTACAAAAATATTACAATAAATACAATAGCTCAAGCTCATTGTTAGATGAATAACAACTACCCTTTCATATCTTATAATTATAAATAGAAACACTCAAAATTATGGGTGTTAAAATATAATAAAATAATGTAAATATAATTAAATAACAGGCATTAAAAATAATTAAAAATAACATTAAAGAATTGAAATAACGACGCGAAATCGAGCAACTTATTAGTTGAAAAATAGTTTTCCCTGTATATCATATATTATGAAGAAGAAACGTTTTTACAGGGGTGAAAAAGAAGATTCAGAACATTTCGAGAAATTTTTAAAATGTGTTTTACATTTTAAAAACTAAAAGAAGAAAAAAATAGTGCGTGGAGTCCCTCCGCGCGGAAGAAGTGAAACTTCGTAATGTGGAAATGAAAATAGGAAGGGGTAGAAATTGATTTTTAGTGAAATCATATTGTTTCTTTAAGACAAACTTTATTAACATTGCTTGCAATTCACATCGCATCTTTTAATTATCATTTTCTACGCGCATGCGTTCGAGTGCCACACATTCACTCTCGCTCTGTCTCTTTCTATTCCCCCTCCCTAGGAGCTTTGAACGTTTAACGCAACAGTGCTTTCATGCCCCCTCCATGGTAGTGTTAAACGTTTAACGGAATCTTGTTGGAAGTCGCATTAGAAGTTTCACTTATAAAATAATAACCGGCAAAAATAAAAAAAACATAGAAAAATAAGTATCTAAAGCAGAGTATCTATGTGCATCAAAGTATATTTTTAATTGTATTTAATAAAAAAATATATACTTATTAACTTTTTAAATACAATACTTTGTTTCATTTAAAAAATATTTCGCTTAGTTAAAAAATATTAATAATGAAATATATTTAAAAAAAAATTATAATAAGAAATCAGCTTATTTCTAAATGTTCTAAATTTCAGTAAGGTATTCTTGGCGAATTTAAAAAAAAATATCGCCTTGTTTTCTTTAACGCCAATATTACCTACTATGTTTTTCTCTTACCTCGTGCGCTCAACGAACGTAAAGAGAAATCTAGTTTCCATGACAAAGGTAGCGTTAAACGTTTAACGCAACCTTGTTGGAAGTTGCATAAGAAGTTTCACTTCAAATATCTATTTTCACCCAACTAACAATGGATCCAAAGTGCTTAAATTAAGTTTTCACCGTTGTTATAATGAACAATTTTAATACAAATTTATAAAACTATATATTATAGTTAATTTTACCAAATAATAACCAAATAGATTCGGTAAAAAACTTTGAGCAATTAGGTGTTCCTATGGAGCCTTCACCACATTCTTATAATTTTAATTAAAAAAATTTTTCAGAGTACTATTCTAGGAAATTATTTCAATGATTTAATTTAGTTCAACGATTTTCCAATTATATTAATTAAAAGAAAAATTGAAATACAAAAGAAGTTAAAAATAGCAATAAATACTGTTCTTTATAAGGGAGTATTGTTTATTATATTCCATTTGTTATAAGTAAAAATATGATAAAAGTATAAGTAAAAATATAAGTAAAAATATGATAAAAATGTTGATTACTTTATAAACTAAAATTATATATAATGCAAAAACACATTTTAAATATTGTGTATCATATGTGACCAATATTAAATACCATATGAGATCTATATAAAAACATATTTTAAATATTCAAAATTAAAGTAATTGCTAGCTAGCTAAACATGAAAAGTGTACACAAGTTGAAGAATAAAACATTGAATATTTTTATACAATGTTATAAACTTGTAAAGTTTACGGATATTTAAATATTCTCATAAAATCATTTTTATATATCAATATATTAAACCTTTTTATCAATGATTTACTATATTTAATTATAAAAAAAAAGTTTATAGATTGTTTAAATTATTAACTGTGTTAAAATATATTTAATCGTAAAATGAATTCTTTTCATTAAAACATATAATAACATAGAATCTTTCATCAAAATCAATAGTTTGTTACTCTTTATTGTTGCATAAAACTTATACATTATTGTGCATTTATAAGTATTACTACAAAGCTGTAAACTGAAGGTTATAGCGTTTGAAACAAACATAAAATTGCACTACCAAATAAACTGGGTACTGCGTGCGCAATATAAAGGTTTCAATTTTATGAACATTGGAGCCTGTGTTTACGAGATTAACATTTTTATAAAGCCTGATCTTGCAAGCACTCAGAATTACAGCCTCGAAAATAATGTTTTTACAGATAAGATATAGAAACCGTGTTTGGGCAGTCATAAAATTTTTTACGATATCACTATTCTCAGAGTGCAATTGAAACTAAGCAGACGGAATTTAATGTAAATTTATTTGCGCTTGAGCGCCATTAAGATAGGCTATAGCCAAAAACCAAAATGGTGTTTTATTTTAGCTTTTAATCACGCTTTAACGTTTTATAACACCTGAGTGTAATTAAATGAGCCCCATTGTTTCCGGAGTTTAAAGCAAAATAAAGTAGATATTAAAAGGAAATAGAAATAATTGAAAGTTACGTGATTTTATCTTATAAAAGTTCCTCACTAAAAACGTAATAATAATGGAGTTAAAAAGAAATATGTAATCAAAGGTTAATTTAGATTTTAAATTGGCATTGTTTAGATTTTCGAGTGGTATCGCTTGAAAATGGCAGAAATCGTGTAAAATCTATTGAGTTAACCATTTGTTATGATTGTTATGTCCAATTATTTGAATTTAAAAGAATAAAAAGGTTGAGTTTTATCCCGTAGATCGAATTACCGGATAAGATTAACGTTAATACTTTTCTCCTTCCATACATAGTAAAAATTCCGGATTGAAATTCATTTAATCAAAATCCAGAGATTCCGGATTCGTAAACAGAACATTTTTTAACTGAAACATGTTACGGAACAAAAAATCTGATAAACCGTAATTTTAACAGTAATAAAAAACTTTAAATCAATGAATCACTCTAATTTAATAAATATAACAGTAAAAATTACGAAATAATATTTCATGAATGGATTTTAAGGATAATTTACCTAAAGTGCTGGTATTTTATACCGTAAATTTTTACAGAGTAGATTTATGGTTTAAAAACGAAAGAAAACAATATAAAATAGAAGACCTCTAGAGTTTAAACAGTAACTTTTATAGTTCAAACAATCCATGTATGGCTTATAAGAGAGAGGTAAACTATGAAAGCCTATATAGATATTTTACCAGAAGGTTTTAATTTGTCTATTTAAGAAATAATAGGAAATTATATGAAGTAAGAAGTATCTTACATTCCTTAAAAATGGAAAATGATTAAAAAATAAAATTTATTAATTAACTTATCATAATCAAAAATATCCTTATACTGTAGCTTTTTTGTGCAGCGTTATTAATTCTTAAAAACACAAAATAATTTACAAATAAAATACATGTTCCGAATCAAAAAAAATTGTAGGTTACGAGCTTCACTCTTTTCAAAAACCTAAATAGATTATAGCCTAAATAGACACAGTTCTCAAAAGCCTAAATAGATATTTTACCCGAAGGTTTTAATTTTTTTATTTCAGAAATAATATGAAATAATATGAAGTAAGAAGCATCTTACATTTTTTTAAAAATGGAAAATGATTAAAAAATTAAATTTATTAATTAACTTATCATAATCAAAAATATCCTTATACTGTAGCATTTTTGTGCAACTTTTTAATTAATTCTTAAAAACACAAAAAGAATTTAGCAACAAATAAAATACATATTCTAAATAAAATAAATTTTAAGTTACGAACTTCACTGTTTTCGAAAATCTAAATAGATTATAGTCTAAATAGACACAGTTCTCAAAAGCCTAAATAGATATTATACCAAAAAGTTTTAATTCGGTTATTTCAGAAATAATATGAAATAATATGAGATAAGAATTATCTTACATGCTTTAAAAATTGAAAATGATTGAAAAATAAAATATTAATTAATTTATCATATTCAAAAATATCCTTATATTGTAGCTTTTTTGTGCAACATTTTAATTAATTCTTAAAAACACAAAAATAATTTAGCAACAAATAAAATACATGTTCCAAATCAAATAAATTTTAGGTTACGAGCTTCACTGTTATCAAAAACCTAAATAGATTATAGCCTAAATAGACACAGTTCTCAAAAGCCTAAATAGATATTATACCTAAAAGTTTTAACCTGCTTATTTGAGAAATGACAACTGTATTAAATTGACATAAGCTTCTATATGACAATGGCGGAACTTTAATTACTAATTTTCCCATTCGTCGCCAACTCTGACTCGTTTTCTTAGACTTTAGGGAATTTCAAATCAATTTCTCATTACATTTAAAATCTGGCAGGAAAACGCCAAAGCATTTTCCTCAAAATGACGGAAGCAAAGGTTTGGAAAATTAAATTTTACTTTTGGAAGGAAGGAATCCAACTCTTATTCCCTTTCTTCAGTTAACTGATAATTCGGAAGAAAAGAAATGCCTCTGCTTCCTTTAATTTCGTTGAGAAAATTTGCAGCTCGAGTTTGAGGAGTAATTACGGAGTTTGTGATCTCGACTCAGTTATCTAGAACTCCCGATTATTTTGAATCGGGAAAATTTCCGTTTTGTTTTCCTCATCAGGCAGAACTTTTTCCTTCGACCTTTTCACTCATAACTGTTAACAAGTTTATAATTAATCACGGACGTGATAGTCTCTTGTAATTTGATAGTTTCAGGAAGGGATAATAAGATAAAAATTTGAGTTGGGTCCGCTAATCAGGAAGAGTAAATAAATAGCAAAACGAATAAAATTAGTTTGGTGGTAATTTCGTTAAGAATAAATTGAATTCTTTTTGAAAAGATAGAAACCGCAAGTTCTCTTTTCTTAAATTTGTATCCCACGATTGTTTTAATATATTACCTTAAAAATCGAATCTGATTCCTTTTTTTAACATCATATTACAACACTGAAAACAAGTACTAGAGAATATGGTACTACTAGAATAAAAGTACTACTAAATATGGTAAACTTTACTGAGGCTCTATAGGAACACCAAAAAGCTTAGTAATTTTTCCGAAGCTCTTTGATAAGGATTTTAGTAAAATTGAAAATAAAATATGGTTTTATAATATGCGTAAAATATGGTTATTTTTATCATGATACTTTAAAGCATAGCATAAAAACCATTTGTTCGGTTAAATTTATTTTTCAGTTTTTTATTTTTACTAAACGTGGGATAATAAGAACTCTGATTTCAAAAACCAGACATTCCGGTAAGCCGTTACCATATAAAAAAATAAAATAACAAATAAATGGTTAAAATGTCGGTTTTATTTGCCGTATATGTCGGTTTACTAACAAGAATTAGTTTTTTTTTCCTGAAATGTCATTACCATACACTTAAAACGGTTATTTTGGCAGAATTTTTTCTCCATTAAAGCATTATTGAATTAGTTTCTCTTAATCTTCTTCGCATAAACATTGTTGTTTGCATAAACAAAATTGCAAAGTATTTTATTGGCGAACTTCAATTTTATTTAAAAATGCTATTCTTATGGCGGGATTAACACCTCTGAACTGTTCTACAGTGACTGATTTTTCATTCCATAACATATTGTTATCATATAGGTTATACATTGTTATCATATAGGTTGTTCTTAATTTCAGATTTTTATTTTTAGTATCGATTTAAAAATATTTACTTCTTTTCCTGGAGATTTTACAAATGTTACGTTTCATGCGGATGTTTTTGTTTGTTTTGCTCAAAACACAGTTGATAGTCTTCTGAAAAAAATCCGATAAGGATTTTTCGTTTTAGGCGATAGCATTTTTTTTAACGTGTTTAGCTTGCATGCAAAAAACTCCTTATTTTTTATTGAATTGGACCATTTAGATAATAATAATAATAATAATATTAATAGGAGCCGAGGTGTATAGGGCATAGAGCGTTCGCCTTCCTGAGGAATGAGGGGAACTGGGTTTACATCCCAGCTATGAATGTTCGATATGAACTCCTCATCCCGGCTCGCACCGACCACAGTGGTAACGTAAAATTTCATCAGTGAAAGACGGATCATGGGTTAGAGTCACCTCGCCGTTAAGCTAACCGTGGGAGGTTTTTTGGTTTTCCTCGCCATGTAACGCAAATGCAGGTTAGTTCCATCAAAAAAGCCCTCCACGAAGGCAAATTTCTTTCAATACTTGATACAAGAGTTCACCTGTCTTCTGGATTGGCTTCAAATTTACAAGGCTACAGAGTTGAACATTAGTAGTCGTAAACCCAAAATTGGGGTGACTGTCCAAAGCCGGCCATAAAATAAGATAATAATAATTGTTTTTGATAGTTTTATAAGTTTTTACTTATAATAAAACAAATAAACTTATTTTTTTAAATTTTAAATTATAATTAAGAAAAAGTAGTCGGAACTAGTCGGATACCTTAACTTGATGCAATTAGTTGCCACTTACTTAATACCTTTGTTTACACAAATAAAGTACTTTCTTTTTGTATTATTTCGTTTAAAAAACAAGTAAAAAAATGTCGTAGATAGATAAAACTAGACTTTGCTATCAGATTAAATAACCCGTCCCTAGTTGAAACGAATTCCTTATTAGAAAGAATTTGACACCCCCAGGGCTGTCAAATAAAGAGATGCAACATGCAAAAGACGTGTTGAGTAATATAAATCGAAGAGATTTTATTTCTTTACGAATCTTTTTAAGCACCTTTTTTAATTTCCTGTTAGGAAAAAAGGGCTGTGCTCAATCCGATTGCATATCATATGTTTGTATTGTCGTTACACTTAAACAGATGAGAATTTCCTATCTTCAAACATTGTATCAGAATACTCTGTATTCGTTCAAAATTGCTACTTTAGTATGTATTTGAAATTTATTTTTCAAATTTTATATTTGAAATAAAAAACGATGGAATATATTATTTTTTAATAGTTATAGGATATACTTTGTGATTATTTTGTTGAAAAGTTTTCATACAATCATATTTTTAGAGTATGCACAAAATGCAGAAAAAGGCTTATATCTTACTTTTTGTTGAGTTTCAAATTTTTAGTCATTCAATTCTTTGATAATAACAACTAAGGTAAATAATTTTAACACAATTTTACTAAGTGAAGCTTGATGAGTAGTTTTTTATGATTTTAATTTATACAATATTGAGTACTTGTTTTTAATCTTAGAACAAATATATAAGACAAAAACACGGGTTAGAGTGTTTCTTATGCTGTCCAGAATTGGTGCTTTCTTTTTTCAA
Source organism: Parasteatoda lunata (assembly GCA_949128135.1). Taxonomy (NCBI): domain Eukaryota; kingdom Metazoa; phylum Arthropoda; class Arachnida; order Araneae; family Theridiidae; genus Parasteatoda; species Parasteatoda lunata. The sequence goes on along the minus strand of OX421971.1, from coordinate 110,668,382 downwards.
TCTCTAAATTGACGGAAAAAAATTAAAACACGGGTTATAATATCTTTTAATCTGCCCAATGTTTTTTATGTCTAAGCTGATGGACAAAACAAAAACAAGAGTTGTATTATTTATCAAATTTGTTGATTTTTATCAATAAAACAAATAGATAAAAATCAAAGATAATAGTACTTGCTATTTTACCTAAATTTAAACATCAAAAAAACGTGTAGACTAAAGTATTTGTTCGATATCAAATGTAGACATACATGCATACCTATAATAGATTTGCTTAAATCTGTTATAAATAAATGCTTAATTTGAATTCTGGCTGGATACTGTCAAGTTAAATAAATATTTTTTGCATTTGCACTTAAAAATGCATTTTGTTTAATTTATAATACTTAATTTACAAATAGATTCACAAAATAAATTATTTAACTTATTAATATAAATAAAAGTAAACGAAACTGTACTAGGTGATCAGTTTCATTAAAACTTCCTTTTAATTTAGTCGACGTATCAAATTATATTTTCTGTCTTAAGTCAAAGTTTAAGCTGCGTCAACGCTTGCTGAAATATTGACTAATATCAAGCATCTCAAAATTAAATTTACCTATTTAATGGAGAAACTGCGATCCATCAAATATGAATTACGAGGTATCAAAGATCTCTAATTATTAATATATGAGTGACTTAAACGTTTCGTTTTGTCCTTAATTTATTAAATAGCACCCTAACTAATAGATTAGTGGAGATAATCCAAAAAGTTTCTTTTATTAATTCTCAATAAGGAAATATGAACTTTTCAAAATATTTATTTTCCTTTATAATGAAAAATAACCTAAAATTTTACGAGCAATGGGTTTTATATGTTAGCAACTTAGTTGAAGAATTATTATGAATAATTTAACAATTCTATATATATGAACACTATATAACAATGAAGTTTTTAATTTGATGAACATTAGAAATAAAGCAATTAATTTTGATGACTTTTAGTAAATATAGCCTTATGTCTAGTTTCTAATAAATTCGTTATTTAAATCGACCTTTACAAGTTGCGTAACATACACCTTAAAAAATAAATAGAGCATCTTAAAAATAAATTACAAATTCATAAACAGAAAAAAAAACTAAATTATAGTAGTATAGTCGGTTATAATACCATGTGATAAAATAATTAATAATTATATCAAGATTAAGTAGAATTGCAAATATAGTTATTAAATAGCACTCTAACTTATAGATTAATGGAGAGAATAAAAAAGGCTTCTTTTATCAATTCTTAATAAGAAAATATTACTTTTTTTAACCAATATTTATTTTTCTTAAGAATAAAAAATATTATCAAATTTTATGAGTAAAACATGAGCAGTAGGTTTTATATCTAGAAAACTTAGTTGAAGAATTTTTATGAATTATTTAACAAATCTATATCAAGTAGTTTTCAATAGTTTTCAAACAAACATAACAAAAAAAATAAAATATATGAAAATTTGTTAATTTACAGTAAATATAGCTTTATGTCTAGTTCCTAATAAATTCGCTATTTAAATCGATCTTTACAAGTTGTATAAAATACACCTTAAAAATATATAAAGCATCTTAAGTAAATAGCAAATTCATATACAATAAAACTAAATGATATTAGCCTAGTCAATTATAATATCAAGTGATAAAATAAGTAATAATTATAACAAGATTAAGTGGAATTGTAAATATAGTGATTGAACTTTTCATATCGTATTTTCTTGTTACTCCGTAGAGGCGTCTATCTAAGAGTTGAGGTACGGCAAAGGGTTTAAAAATAATAAACAATTAAAATCAATTGAAATAAAATTACGCATTAATTTACATTCTTATGGATAAAATAGTTAGGCAGAGCGCAGTATAATTAACAATGCAATTTATTAGTTCGATATTGAAACTTATAATTAGCATAAAAAATATTAAAAATATTATATTTAACAAAGAAATTTCAATAAAATCAGATAAATCATAAACACTAATTTAAAGAAGTTATTAGTTGTTCTGAAAAAAGCTGAGCAAATTCAATGAAGCATAAATAATGGTATTGACATTCTGTGAGTTTGGTCCCCACGTGTACAAGAATTAAAATAAATTAGCTTTCCAAAGATAAGAAAAGTATGAGATTTTTTGAAGATCATTAACTACATGAAGAAAATTTTTCAAAACTTGAAATGATTCCCAGAAATCAAGATTAGTAACCAAACTGCAGTAAAAGTTGCCAAAAAATACATTAAAAATTTATTTTTAAAATTTTAATTACATTTATTTTAAATTAATTAGTTTTAAAAATTCGTACTTATATATTAAAAATCAGTTTTAAAATTATTAGTTTTTAAATTAGTTTAAAAATTAGTTTTAAACATTCTTTTGCAACGAAAGTTTTGGTTGTTAAGACATACCTTCATATGGGACTTTTCCTTTTTAAAATAAGTATTGCATGCTATGTCCATAGTACTATGTTTAGGAATTTGAAAAATTTTATCAGGCAATATAATAATAAGAACTATTTCGCTATGGAACTAAACAAATATGCAGCTCACTTCTCTTAATATTATTTTCATTTTAACTAGATTTAAGTAAAATATCATAATTTTTCTCGAAATAATATTTTAATTTGAAAATGAAATAAAAGTATTTTAATAATTTCTGTACTGCAAATTGTAAATAAGTCTTGTTAATTTCTGATAATTTTATCAATTGTATATAATTTAAATATTAATGATCGAGAAGCATTCGATACCTAATATAATTGGGAAATATTTGATTTAACAATCGAGAAATATTTGATTAATTAATCATGAAAATTAATTAAATAATTGAGAAAAAATGAAGTTTCCGAAGAAGAATATTAAAATGGTATCAGACTGCTTAAAGAGAGAAAAATATATTATTGAAGCAAATAATGTTAGCAATAATATAAAATTTTTCACCTTAAAATGTATTATGGTGCAAATTTTACTGTTCTTTTTAAAAGCAAATAATATAGTCTTAATTATTTTATATTTTTAATCATTATTCTTTTCTATATCGATAAAGGTAACTGATTGATAGATCTTATCCAGTTCTTTAGAAATGCAATATTATTTTTTAAATCCTATAACGGTTTAATTGATTAAAAACAGAACAGGAAAAAAATTCCTCAAGGAAAAACATAAATCAAAATATTATATTTTATTCAGAATGAACGGAATGTTTTTAATTATATATGCCGATTCGCAGACATATTTTGAATAAAAAGATTTATTTGGAGGAATTTATATAATATGAAGGATATTTATGACAAAAATACATCAAGACGATTTTATAGTAGAAGATAAAAATAATAATTTTAAATTAATTCTGTCTAAGAATTTGAAATTACATGTTTGTTATTGAATTCAATATTAGTAAATTTTACCCGAAATATTGAAATACGACACAATGCAGTTTTGTATTGTCAATATTCTTAAAGTTTATTCAAATAAATTATTAGCAAAAAAAAATATTAATTTTTAATTAAAATGATTTAATTTGAAAGAAACAATGATGAGCAAAAAAATATTTTTCTGAAATCATTTTGCAATGCAACGGTTATAATGCATTATAATCTAAAATTTACAGAAGGAATCAGAATGAGTTTTTTATAAATACAGTTGTATAGATCATTTTTGCCTATGAATACTCAATTGAATTGTATTATAAATAAAACATGGTTTTCAGTTGAGGGAAGAATAAAGGTAAAAGAGAAAGAAACGTAGATAAAGTAGTATTTTTATAGAAGAAAAACGCCAATCTATTTTAATATAATATTTATATAATTATAATATTTTATTTTTAAATTTTAGTAACTTGTTCATTCATGATACTATAATTATTCATTATATAATAGTTATATGATTATATAGTTACTTGTTTTTTAAATACTTTTTAAAAATCCTTAATATTCTAAGAAGGCATTTTTTTATTTGTAAAAATTTATTTTATAATTCGCGAATTTTATATAAATGCATACTTAAATGTTAATAAACTTCGCAGCTGATTTTTTTAAACAATTAATTAAATATTTTTAAAATGATAATTACTACTATTTTTTATTACTGTTTTGATAACTTTTTTTAATAAAAAATTCTATTTTAAATGTGCGTTATACGATAAGAGAAAGACTGAAAACAGTTTTCGAATGCAAATTTGTTTGTATTACTGAAAAATAATAAAAAAGTATTGGAAATAAATTTTATTCCTTAATTATAATTATGGGATAAGACTATTTTAAATAATAAATAATTTAAATATAATTTACCAATAATAATTAAAGTAAACAATTTTACCAATAATATTAAATTTTTCATCTCTGACTATATTTCAGAACAAATCTTTTAGTTTATTTAAAAAACTGAAAAATAGTTTTAATTTCTTTTTCGTTTAATATATAATTATTTTTCTTTGAAAAAATATTTTTATTTTGTCGGAATTTTTACTTCAGAGAAAAAATGGTTCAAATAATTTTTTTTTTCATTTTAAATTCTAAGAGGGTATTTTTTTTTTTGATAAATTTAATTTTTTAATTTGCGAAGTTTATATAAATATATATTTTGAAACAAATTATGATTTCAATTGCTTCTCCTAGCAACGAAATAGCGGAAATGTTTCGCAGATGTACTGAAGTGTAAAACTAAAGGGTAAAAATTGTAGACCAATAAAATATGTGTGTGTTATTTTATTAACTACTTAAGATTTATAAATACTTAAAATATAATATAAGCGAAATAAAAGAGTCTAAGAAAATGGTAAGATAACCAGTTAACAAAAAACATTTATAAAAAAATCCTTTCAAATATTGATCTAGAAAATTACTATTTATACCTTTTTAAATTTTTGATAAACATTATAAATAGTAATCAAATTATCAAAGTTAATTTCTTTTATTGTCATATTTCGTGAGAATCACCCATACATTGTTTTTTTCCACTATTACTAAATCTCTTTTTCTTATTAAATGAAAATCTGTGTATAGAAAAAAAGATTTTAAAAACACTGAATTCAACATAATTTAACATAATGTGTTTCAAACATTAATTTTAACATTGTTGTCAGAAATCTTCTTTATATTTTTCTTGAATAAGATCGATTTTTTTTTAAATTTTTGATTTTGTATACATTGTTTCTTCTATGTTCATCATTTGTCCGATTAAATCTAAAATATTTGAATTATTGTGAACACTAATTGCATATAATACTTAATTGTTTATAATACATTGTTCATTTTAATTGTTTATAATACTTGAATAAAAGCACCTAAGAAATAAATAATAATAGAAATAAATGATAATTAAAATAAGTAATAAAAATAAATAAGTCATAAGACAAATTCAAAAGCTTGTAAATTTTTCAGTCCAAATGATGAAAATGAAAATATTTTTCAAAATATTTTCTATATAATGATATGTAACATACATTCATAAAAAATATTTCAAGAATAAATGTAGTTTTTTTGCAACATTAATAATAATAAAAAATCTTTAGGGAAATTGAGGAAAAAATGCACGAATAACTTGCGTAGCTAGAATTCTTGTACGAAACTGCTTCAGGCTTTAATTGCTGCGCATTTAAACTAATAGGATTAAGCTTCGAGACTCGGAAAATATCCTTTTGCAAAGAGTAATTCTAATTGGTTAACTGTAAGAGGATAGAAACAAGTCTTCTCTAATGTTCGATTTTTTAAAAGATTTTGTTTCGCAAAATAAGAATGGCAACTTGAAATAAAAAAAATACACAGCATCGAATATACTACAAATGCAGTAAAAAGAAACAACAGAAATATATTAGCCAGTTTGAGTGAAATTTAATTAAGGAATAAAATAAATGGAAATGCAGGCTTGCTCTGTGCTTATACTTTAAAGAAGCCAGTTTGAATATCTTTTAGTGAATATCTTTTAGAATTAATGCGGGATTTTCTGCATAATTTGTTTATAATAAGAGCAAAACTTGTTAAGATTGCATATAGTTGGATAAATTGTAGTATATATATTTTTTTAATTTTATACAAGAAAACTGGCTATTAGGTGGCAAGACTTTTTGAGTTTTTACATTTATTCAAATCAACTTTCATTCGTGACTTGCGACGGTTTGTTAATGCATTAAGTTAAAAATTTTTTTAACTTTAAAAAATTATTTCTTAAAAATTATTTCTTAACTAGAAAAAAAAATTGAAGAATTTCTTTGAGATAGTTTATACAGAAATCACTTAAGCAACAATTAATAATAATTCTTATCATTAATTAATAAAAATTCCTATTAGTAATTAATAATAATTCTTATCATTAATTAATAAAAATTCCTATTAGTAATTATTAATAATTCTTATTATTAATTAATAATAATTCTTATTATTAATTATTAATAATTCTTATTATTAATTATTAATAATTCTTATTATTAATTATTAATAATTCTTATTATTAATTATTAATAATTCTTATTATTAATTAATAATAATTCTTATTATTAATTAATAATAATTAGTTAAATAATTTAAAATATAAACCTAAATAAATAAAAAATGCCTAAATAAATATAATTAATTAGCTATTTTGTTTCTTCAATTAGAATAATTCTAAATAACGTATTTTTCCAATTGGAAAACACCAAACTGTAAATAAAGATAATGAATTTTTCTTTTATTTTCACAGTTTATAATCTTATATTTAAGCTAATAATTTAAAAAACGAAAAGTGAACATACTTGAGCATTTGAAATTTTCATTACTCCTTACGTTTTTTTACAAGATCAAATTAATATTCGATAACTCACTTTCCACACACTTGAAAAATTATGCCATTATTTAATATCATTTGTCATTAATACTTTTTTGAGAATCACGCATCTTCAAATCTTTTTCCGATTTCACTTGATTAAATAATTTAAAATGACATACTTTAGAAAGTGTGTAGCAAATTTGAAAACAATAATGCATAAAATTGTTTTAATTAAAATTCATAATTCAATTTACATTTTCTTATTTGTTTGGTTTTATGTTCTCTGCATTTAAATTTCCAATGCATGAAAAAAATATGATACGTTAAAAATGTAAGTATTATTAATTTTGATAAAAATTTAAGAGATTCTGTTCATTATAAAAATAGTTGCAGCGATTCAAAGCATCATTAGAAAGAGATATATTTAATGATGCAATGTTTCATTGATAATAGGTTTCAATTATTTCTTAATGTCGCTTTAACGATTGTATGTCCATATTAACGTATTTGATGAAGCATTAGTGGGTATTTTAAACATTACGGCATCATTTGTGGTTGCTGAATTTTTAGTTTTGTAATCTTAGAAAATTTTAGTTGGATTAATCATACTGTATTCTATCTTCGTCTGTTTTTAGATAATTTTCTGTCATAGGATTTACTTTATTTTATATTTTTAAATGAATATTTCTAGGAAAAAATACTGTATAGAATGTTGAAATGCATTTTCTATTTTTATAACATCTTTTTCTTTTAATCCATTCTTTTTATAAGTGATATATAGAATAGAAGTTAAGAGAACAATGAATAAAAATATTTTACGACACTTTTACTTCATAAATAGTAGCCACACGTATGTAAATACCAAAATAAGTTGATAGGTTTTTGATAAGAAGAGCTACAAGTTTTTATAATTAATAATCAGCGTCATCAATTGCATGTAACTGATGTTGTAAAAACCGGTACTTATTTATCTTTATATTCGAAGAGAACTTGACTTTTATTCAAAAACTCAACAAAATGTTTTACAAATCACCAATCGTAATTTCAGCATCATTTTACAAATCAGTTCTATTACAAGAGTGAAGTAATTTTGAAAATATAAAAAAGAATAGGCAAACAACTTTTTAATGTAACTATTTATCAGATTCGACAGCTTCTCCTTTTTATCTATTCTATTTAAGTTTGTACGTCTCAAAATTGAAAAAGAAAAGAAAAAATCAGTTAAATATTTCTAGAAAAAAACATAACAAATGTTAAAACCATTTTGGTACGCCAAGCATATACCAGACTACTTTTAAGAAGATCAAACAATTAACTGAGGAACAGTACAAATTGATATACTTCTACAATAAAGGGCAATTTTATGGCAAAAGAGTAATAAAATACACAATTTAGGAGTTATTTTGCTCAGAATAGAAATTTGTAGCAATATTCAGTTTAATTTTTCTAACGGAGCACCGAACACCTTATAATTTGAGATCGATAGAAGCGTTTTATAAAAAAATAACCATTATCAATTAGAGCATGCTCCCTAACACCAACATTAATCTAGACTCTGTTGCAAGTTAAGAAAAAACCATTATCCCTATGGAGAGAGCCTGTTTGCATCTAAGTGTTCGCCAAATGGATGCCAAGCTTCGAACGCGAACGCATATCAACATCGCCAACCCTTTGGACGACGTTGCACATCCTTTGTTTTGCTTGCTGCTTTAAATCGTGTAAAATTAGGAAAACAAAACTTATTGAATAATCAATTAACAAGTAAAAAGAATTAATAAAAATTATATCTAAAAACCATAACAAATATACACCTTTCTGTAAAAATTTGAAGAAATTGATGATTATTATTATCCATAAAGGGGAAAAATGTACTTTATGGTAAACTTTACGGTTAATTAGATGGACAGACTGCTACCGGTTATTTTACCGAACTTTTAGAATGAAAATTCTAACACTTTACGAGCTCTCCCTGAGTTTTTGGAATAATAATAATGGAAGAATATTAAAAACTAAAGCTATTTCTAAATTATTTGTCAGGCAGCTACGTGCAATAACTGTTAGCTGAAATTAAATTTTAATACCTAACGCAACTCATAATTCTTTTTGTGTTTCCTTCCGACTGATATTTCACAACTTAGTTGAAAGTTTTTTTCAAACATTATATTTATAGTTTGCACCTGAGTTAATTTACGAGAGGAAGAAACATTTGAAAATGACAAAAAGAGGAAAGGAAAATACCATTAGCATTTCTTTCAGTGGTTTTAAGAAATAGTGGCGATTATTTTTAGAAACACGGCGATAATACTGGTTTACCTTTCATTTTCCAAAATTCGTGCAGAAACTCTATCTCCTCAATTTACGTTTCTTTCCCACAATTTGTTTTTTTTTTATTTTTGGTAGATTTTTTCCAAGAGATTTTTTACTTTTGGTAGATGGTTTCTATTATAAAAGTCAGTCATTAATTTTCTTAAAGTTCAAGAATATTTTTCTAAGAGAAATTAAAGAGTTATATGCATTAAAAAAGGATAAAAACTTTCTTTTATTTTATAGTTTGAAATCAATAGATGAGTACTGATCATATATGGCAACGTTACTTTTAAAAAGTAACGAGTAAAAGTGCGAGTATTTTTAAAAAATTAACGAGTAAAAAGTAAAAAGTTCTTATTTTAAAAAGTAACGAGTAAAAAGTACAAGTAAAAGTACAAGTATTAAACAAAAGAAGTAACGATTTAAAAGTACATTTCTAGGAAATCGAAAATTCAAAGTAACCTAAAATTTTATTGAATAATATTCTTATGTTCTTTAATGTTTTTGCAAAATTGTTGTTATTTATTTAATTATTTTTAATTTTAAAAGTTATGGACATTAATGTATTTTTAAATTCGGAAGAATATTATAATATAGTTTTATAATATAATCGTATAATATAATTTTAAAGTCAAATATAATTTTAATATCAAACTTTTTATGGATTTGCACGAAAAAGAAATTTTATCTATTGATTTTAATTTTTAGTTTATTATTTTTATTTATTTAAATTACCATTGATTTAAATTTTTTTTGCTCTATAGAAACGCGTTTTAAAAGCACAAACATAAACAAAGCAAACACGGGGTTTCAGATAGCTTTGCGATCTTTGAGCTAGTAAAAAATAATTAAATGTGCAGTATAAGTTGAAACAGAACAGTCTACTGTTTTATTTGTAACAATGGCTAATGCTGAAGTCATGCGAGAATATAATTTTCCGAACATTTCTGCCTAACTGAATAATTAAAATTTGTAAACGAATTTTAGTATCAGCGGCTAAATTAATACCTTCGAGTTTTCAAGAGTTAAAATAGTAATTATAATAGTTTTCAATAGCACAAATAGTTCTGAAAAAATGCTATGTATGGTAATTTTTAAAAGTAATAATAATCGCAAAGTTACTGAATCATTCAAATTAAATGTATATTACGGTAAAAGTTGCGATACATTATTTTACTGTAAAAATTGATTTTATGGACGATGCGCCCTAAATGTCGGTACTTTATACCATAATTTGATTCCGAATTCTTTTCAGTGTAGGAATTTTTTCAGATGAACATGACAAACATGATAATAGTAAGTCATTATGCTTCTATACAACTGTATTTATTCCCCATTCTCTAATAGATCAAATTATTTTCTGATTAATTGATAACAATTACTAATATAATCTTGATTAATTAGTATTAATATTCCATTATGTGTAAAAACAAAATTTTTTTAACATGATTAAATGGGTTCACAAATTCTGGAGAAAAAAAAAAGAATTATGTTTTGAAACTGTAAAAATTTTCGGATAAAATTACCCGTTTACTTTTTACCGTAAAATCCATTTTTTCCGGAGCATGCTACGGAACAAAAATCTCATATACTGTAAATTTTACAGTATAATTACCGTAAAATCACTGAATCACTCTAATTATATAAATATTACTGTAAAAATTGATGCAACATAGCTTTTAAGGCAAAATGGATTTTACGAATGATGCCCAAAAAGTGCCAGTTCTTTATACCGTAATTTGTTCCGCAATTTTTTTTACAGTGCAGAGGATTTGTTTTCAAAATATTTCTGAAAATATTTTTTCCTCATTGCAAATGTTTTTCTCTTTTGCAACTACTGTGAGACTGTAAAGTATCCTGAAATATTAAAGAAACATAAATTGTTGATTCACAAAGTTCTAACAATAAAACTACATAAATGTAATTAAGGTACACAAATAAAGGATTAATTCCTACATATAATTCAAAATAATTTATATGACCATATCGCAGTGGTTAATCACCCATCCCAAAAAACTTTACCATTTCATTAAAACTAATTACATGCAATAAATTACGATGTAAGAGGACAAATAATAGATACTCCTTTTCTTTCTACCGTTGCATTAAACGAACCCAAAATGTTAAGTGTGCAATGTTTCTTCATTAAGCAACGGAGCTTTTTCGCACAAAAACAAAAGCTTTTAGTTACATTATTCGGTGTGCAACAATGTTACGTCGAGTAATTTGTAAGTAACCGAGTCGTCGTCGAGAGAATAAGAAACGGTGTTCCATTTCCAAAGATAATTTTTCCTCCGGTCTTTTCAAGGGTCATTCATTTGGAAGGAATCCAAAGTGGATATTTGGAAAGATAATGCGAAAATTTCGATTCCTTATCAAAAAGAAGAGAGATATCTAGAGTAGAGAGATATCTAGATACTCTAGAGATATCTGCCAATTAAATACTTTCTCAAGTGGATAGTTTCCGATTATTGTATTATCTGTGGGTAAGTCAGGGAAATTAATCAGTCACATGAACTAGTTTTTGATTAGAGCATCACTGGGTGCAGTTTAGAGCAGGTTACAAGTAAAACAAGCTTCCTTTTTGAGTTAATGTTCGCTATAGAGTGAAATATGAAGGAGAAATTAGAGTCAATTGCTTCAATTTATTTAAATAATTAACTTAAGTTGATAAGGAGAAATGATAGGATGTCAAAATTCCATTTTGAAACTGCTTAATTACTGAAGTTAGAAGAAGAAAATAATTATTAGAAATACAAAAAAAAATTTAAGTTAAATAATATTGCTATTTATAGAATGCAAATTATTGTACAGAGTAAATACCCTCTAAATTAACATACCAACCATCTATGTTCAACGTAATTTTAATAATAACTAATTGACTTAAGCGGGTTAATTGAAATATCGAATATTGAGTGTTTAAGATCGGGGGCTTAAGTCGCTTCTTGCAGTCGATGTCCAGTTTTCAGGACAGTAGCACAAGTAATATTGGAGTAATAAGAGGGACACACAGACGAACACTGCAAAATTCTGGATCAAATTACAGAATTAAGTAGCATTGTGCGTTGATCATCCGTAAAATACATTTTTACCATAAATATTATACCGTACTTTTTTACCTTAATTTTTATTTAATTAGAGTGATTCAATGATTTTACTGTAATCAATTCTGTAAAAAGTAATGTATATCAATTTTTTTTCCGCAACTTATTCCCGTAAAAATGGATTCTACAGTATAATTACCGGCACGATGTGTGTCGGCATTTTCTACCGTAGTTTAATCCAAACTCTTTTGAAGTGAACTATTTCTCTTAAAACTTTCCTTCTTTGAAAGAATTTTTCCTTTTCTTTGTAAATAATTATGTATAGAGTAAAGATAGAATAAAAATTATTACTAAAATGTATAAAAGTATATTTAATTATTCACTTCTGACCAACATGGTAGAGTAACAAAATTCTCATTAAATGTATCAAAATTCACGGTTGTTTTTATTTTCGATTATTTTTTCCACGCACTTAATACTAAAGTGAAATGTAGTAAAACAAAATAAGTAAGTAAAACGAATTCGACACGGAAATGTATTTATATGATGAATGATAAATGGATTTGATATTCTGGTTTTTTGTTGAACTGTGATTTTAAAGTTTTGTAAATTGATATACTTGGTTGCATCATTGCACTGCAGAAATTACATAAGTTGCATCATTGATATAAATATCATAAATATCTAAGATTAAAAAATCCACTATCCTAATTCAAACCTTTGCAAAATTAGATTCTTTTTTTCAGTAAGCAATAAATAGCGATAAGTATCTGAAGATCCGAACATTTTAATATATGCATTACTGATAACAGTGCTACTCTGTATAAAAGTAGAATTTTGCGTGCATCATCTGTAAAATTCATTTTTATTGTAAAATATAGTTCCTCAGTTTTACAGTAATATTTAGTTAATTAGAATGATTTAGGAATATTACGGATCCATTACGGGTTACGATAAAATAGTTTTACCGTAAACTTTCACGGAACAAAAAATCTGTCATTCCGTAATTTTTACAGTAAAGTCACTTTAAATTTTAAAATCATGATAATTAAACAAATATCACTGTAAAAATTATGGTTTAAATTTTTTCGATAAAAATGGATTTTACGGATGCTGCATTCAGGCTGTCAGTACTTTTTACCGCAATTCGATCCGAAATTTTTTACATTATACTCTCCAAATTGTATTCTCCAAACATAATATTCTCCAAAAAAAAGAAAATCCGAACTTTAAAGATAAGGAAAGCTCTTTTATTTCATTTTTTAATTATTTAGTAGCTATTTGTACCAATGTAATTTATTAATTAAAAAATATTAAAATTTAAATTAAACTACAACTGTAACAATATACAGTTCAATAATTAAGTTCTTATCAATACAATGCGTTAGCATAAAAATTTTGTTTCTAAAATAAAATTGTTTGGAAAGTAAGATTCGGAAAATTCAATCGCTATCCATGACAACAAATCGACTGGCTGAGAAATGGAAAAAGTAAAGTCCGGTATTTGTTGCAAAGAACATCCCTGACAGTCTCCAGACTTCATTAAAAGAGAGAAAAGTGCTGTAAGACTCGAAAGTCCTATTGGGATTTCCTCACCATCGATTGGTTGAGAAAAAAGATTCTTCCAATGAAAGGCAAAAGCACATCCTGTCTTGAGTGAAAACTTCATTTGTTACCTTTTGAATTCCAGATGATACCTGAACGAGAGACAACTTACTTTAAGAACGGTACTTTTAACTATTTCCAAGTTCTTAAGAGGTCAAGTGAAGTGTTGTTGTAAAGTAATTTTATTTATTAGATGTGGTTGGGGAAAAATTAGAAAAATAAATATTAGGAAATAAATTTGCCTTATAGTAATTTATAAAATTGGTTATAACAAGCAATAAACCGCAAAGATTTTTTTTTCAAATTTAAAGGAAAGGAATACTGCTTTTTTTAATTTCTTCGAAGCTTTTAAAAAGCTTAAAGTTAGTTTAAAGAGAGTTAAGTTGAAGTTTAACGATGATATTAACACCAGGATAAAGTTAGAAAAAGAATTACCAAGATTCGTTTTTCTGATCTTTCGTGAATAAAAAGGGTTTTTTAAAATTGATTGTAAGAAAAAGAAATTAATTAAAAAAGTAACTTTTTTACTTAGATTAAACAGCGTTTGAAAGAATATCTTATCTACATATGAAAATTTAATTTTCAAATAGTTTTGTATAAATAATTTGTTAATATTATCTTAATTTTTCCACAATAGACAAAATACACACTAACTGCTATTTGAGCTACCAAAATTTTCAATTTACTTTTTAAATTTTAAGCGGTTTTGATAATTATTTAAGCAATCAGTTTAATGAATTTTCTTGTAAGCCGTAAGGTTATAAATCAGATATAATTACTTTTTAGAAATGTTTACACCTTGCTGACGTCATGTGCGTCTTCTATTACAATTTTTTAAAAAACAAAATTGATTAATTTAATATTATTTAACATCACTTTAGATGTTGTTTTTGCCGTGTTACCAACTGAAGTGCAATATTAGGAAGACAGGAAAGTAATGTCGTTTCGGCACATTAAATATTCGTTAGTCTTGAAAACCAATTCATTTTTTTTCGATTCATTTCGATTAATTTTCGAGCTGGCAATGAAAGGTTGTTGCTTAACGAGGAGGAATACATTATTGGTTACAAATAAAATCTTGATAACAAATATCAAATGCCCCGAAACGACATTACTTTTTGGTCCCCTTAAAAATAATTGCAATAGAATAATTCTTGAGCATTATCTTTTTACTAATTTATTTCAATTAATTCAGTTAGATATATAACGTCCAGCAAAGAATTCCCCAACGAAGTTGAAAATAGTTTTTTTTTATAAACATGGTTCTGTAGCATATAAATGTATGAATCAGAAATGTCTTAGAGTCGTTTTCTGAATTTTAATGAAGTCTAGAGACTGCCTTAGCAACAAATAAACTCTATTTTCCCCTTTCTCAATTTGCTGTCACTGACAGTTATCGAATATTTGGAATATAGCCTCATAAAAATGTTTAGAACAATGTATCCCTAATTATGTTTATATTTATTCTCAGACAAAAGACGTAAAACAATAGTAACTTCACATAATTAAACCCTGCAATACTATAATAGAGTTCGGCTTGTTTTAAATTCAGCATCCAAATAATTAACCCATATCTAATATTGGTTGTTTAGAACATTAATTTAAACAGGCAAGCATGCATAAGCAAACCAATTCATTGTTTTAGTTACATCTAAAACCAATTTATCAGTAATTGAATGTCTGAAATGTTCCGAATTAGTTCATATCATGTCTTAATCAATAAACACTCGTATACAATAAACAAACGTTTAATTTGCCAACCGAAGTTTTTGGTCTCTTTCCAGTTAATGCCTGTAAAGAGGTAGCTTATATTAGATTACAAGTCTTAAACATATATTTAGTTTGTTGATTTTCCCTGCAAAATATTTTCCAGAGCATCTTGACTTGTTCCCTTGAGTTGAGAGAAAGACAGCTTTACAGGCTATAGAAGAACAAAGTCTGTCGCCCAGACTTCTTATTTATAGATTTTATGATGGTTTCGCCATCGAATTTCGCTATGAGGCAAATCGGCAAAATTAACGACTCCCAAGCTGCACGACCCCAAATTTTACACCCTCTCATTTTTCGCGAGCAAAATATTTCGCCAAGATAATGGGGAACACAGGGATCCTAAAAATTTAGAAGATTCAACATTCATTCTTTTATTTAGAAAAAAAATACCTCGCCAAGAAGACTTTTTTCGTTAGATATTTTTTTTTATCTTAGTGCAGGTAAGTCGTAAAAGCCGAAAATGATCCCCTCAGTCTGGGTCAAAGAGTGCTAGGGGTTGTTTTATATGGGTAAAAAATATGTTTATGCAAAACAAGAAGGTGTAAACGGGACAATAGGGGCTGCGGTGTCGGTTGTAAATTTAAAGCCACCGCTGTGAAAAAACAGGATATTCATGGAAGGGGTAGATAGAATCAACTGATTCTATTTTAAAAGAATAGTTTTAGTAGAAAAAGGAGATTAACTTAAAGATGGTTATTTTACATGATATTCCCATAATTGAAGTCAGTGACTTTTATGATCTACAATTTTTAGAAAACGAATACGTGATGCATTAAACTCTTTTATTGTTATTTAGAATTTTATTAAAGTGTTTGTGGCACATCTAGCTATAATTTTAATTTCTTTCTAGGAAAGACATAATCGGAATTTTGTGTACAGGCACATTATTTTATATAAAAATACTCAATATGTAAATCGAAATTTATTAAAATAGTATATAATTATGTGCTGGTAATTTCCAAATATATCTATAGTTTTCAACTAGAAATATCTTAAGATTTATTTAGCGTTGAAAAAGGCTTCGGGTAAACATAGCATAGATAGAATAATCTTCAACTGAATACTTTTTAAAAGTTTCAGCTAAAAGATGATATGTTTAATTTCTTTGTTTCTTATCAAAGCTTATAGTAAGGCAATTCTATTTTTAATGTGATATTTTTTAAAGATTTTTATAATAAATATGCATTTTTTATTCGATTACTAATTTTCAAAGATTTTGAAATGAATGTATGTTTTTCATTGGACTATTTATTTTCTAAAATTAGCTGCAATCAATACATACGTTTTATTCTATTTCTAACATCATTGGGGACCAATTTGATGCAAGCAAGATCTTAGAACTGAAATTAACTTTGGGCTACTATACAATGCTTCAGAACAGATATATCATTTGACACAAGAATGAGCCGTATGATGGTGGCAGCTATTATAAACATGCAGGTGCATGCAAAGGTACATATGTTATAGTCATAATTTCCATATTTTCCTTAAATTGAAATTACAGTAATTACGACTTATAATATGTATGGAAAAATGTATAAAATGAAAGGAAAATTTCTATTCATCATATCAAAAACACGCCGAAATCACAAATCCTGAAGGAGGTTTTCGTTGAAATGATGATTTTTGCACAAACAACAGACTCTGAGAGAAAGCAAACTTATAGTTTTGCCGAAATACTAATAGAATTGAGACATTAAGTCATATAATAATTCATACTCATCTCATGACAAATCCAAATAGGTTTTTCTCATAATGAAAAATTTAAAGTCGTTAAAACAAAATCAATAATAATAAATATATTGTGCGAAAGCCAAAGAGCAAATACTCAAAAGCACAAAACAAATAAATCAGAACCAAAAACACAATTTAAATAGAACATAAAGTTAAAAAGTTCAATAAAATAGTATTAAAAAATAATGTAGTAAAATAAATAATAATATTTGAACAATTCTACAAAAATTAGAGAAAATTCAGTTAACATATTGATTAATAAGATTAAAATTTATATTTTTAATCATTATTTTCTTTTCATTAATGATTAAAGGAATCTTAAAGTAGGATTTTATCAATTTCTTTGGAAATAAAATGTGATTTTTCTTTCTAATTCTGTTAAATTTTTAGCTATACTATATAATTATGCAATTTATGTAATTTATTAACTTTATAATTATATAATTATTAACTATTATATAATTTATTAAAAATTGTACAGAAAAAAAATCAAAAATGTAAAACATAAATTAAAATCTCATATTTTATTCAGAATCAGTGGAATGTTTTAAATTACGTATGCCGATTTCAAGACATATTTCAATCGAAAAGATTTAGTGGAAGGACCTTATATAATAATAAGGATATTTATGACGAAAAAAAATAAATATTAAAACAACTTTAAAGTAAAAGGAAGAAATAACAAATGTAAGTTAATTCTGTCTAAGAATAAGAAATTTCATGTTTGTCATTGAATTCAATATTAGTAAATTGTAATCGAAATTTAGAAATAGAAGAGAATGCAGTTTTGTTTTATCAATATTCTTAAAGTTATTAACAAAGTAAGTTATTAACAAAAGAAAAATAATCAATAATTTTAATTAAGCTTATGTAAGTCAGAAGAAATAATACAGGTCATAAAATGCATTTTTTCAAATTTATTTTGCAATGTGAGTGTTAATAATGTATATTTTCTAATTTATTCTAATTTTTACACAATTTATCCTATTTGGATGCTGCAACATGTGCATGTTGCAAGAGCTCAGAAACAGGCACCCATTTTCAAAGTTTTTCAGATGTAAATGAGAAGAAATAGCGGAAAATAGCCGGAATGGAATTTCTTTTCATTTAATTCTGGAAAGTCTTGAATATGACCGCTTGTTTTTGAGCACTTGAAATATGTTAACTGTTACTTCCAATTTGTTTACTTTTGAAGCGAATGAAGTTTTTAATCAATTAATATCTTACCACTTTAGTTTCTTTGAATTATTTATTTAATTTATTCTATGATCTCTTCAACTATGACTTTAAAAATTTGAGAGCACTAGATCCGTCACTCTGAAGTGTTGGCTCTTTGCTACTTTCGAAACAAACGCGTCACTTTTTTACATATTCCGAGTGGATAATTTTTCAACACTTCACTGCGGTTGAAATATGGCGAAGTTATTATTTAGAATTTTTCGTACAAATTAACTTAAATTACCTATTCGTAAATAATTTTTTTAATGAGTACTCGTAAAACTTCAGCACTACATTCATACATTTAACTTTAGTAGCAATCATATAAATGGCTATTGTCACAATGAGTTGTTCCCGGAGATTCCCGAATTCGCGACCCGGACACTATTTCCATAATGTGTCCTCTTCCCGTTTTCCGGGAACAGAGCACAAGCCACTTTCAAATGAATTCAATGAGTTGGTTGCCACAAACCGGCTTGCAATTCATTTAACTAATTAAAGATCTTAAGAGCTCTGCACACATTTCCGCTATTAGAATAACAATGATGATGAATATTTACTGCAGAGATAAAAGGGGAGACACTACATGATGTTCTAGGGGTGGACCAGTAGCAAAACCCTCGTTTGAATATTCATAGTCCAAGCAAGAGTGTAAATGCCTTTGTGGGGGATTAGGTTTAGATTAATCGGTATGTTATGGAGTAGCTGGTACACTAAACGGATTATCGAATAATAAAACGTTGGGTTTTGAATGGCTATCTCGACCTTTTCCCGGTAGCTTTGAAGAAAGGTGTTTTGAATGTCACTTGCTTGGCACTTAAAAAGGAACCTTTTGTTTACTGGGCAGTTGTAGTTGAAAATGAATTTGCATCAAGATAGGAAAAGCGGAGTTAATCAACGGTGAAGTCAAAAACAGTTGAAAGACATAATTAGTATTTGTAGCTAATTAAATTAGATACATGGTTACGTAACCTATATATTTACACACACATTTCAAAGAACTGTTGCTGTATTAGAGATATATATTTAAGAGATATTAATTTATACATTTACATATCCAGTTTAACGAATTGTTTATATTGTTTAATGATTGTTCTTATAACTTTGGTTTTAAATGAATACTTCGAGCTTTCACTTTTGATTTGAAAAATTTTCGTGGAGGTGCTTTGAATATCATTTGTTTGATACTTATAATTTAAACTTTTGTTTTCTGACTAGTTGTATTGAAAATGAATGTAGGACAAGACAGTAAAAAGGATATGATAATCAGCTTTGAAATCAAAAAATGGTAGAAAGTGATTATTATTTCTTAGCAGATAATTAAATTAGATATTTGTTTAGGTTTCTTATTTATATAAATATACTATTTAAAATTTGTTGCTGTATTAGCGTTGATGAAATGAGCAAATATGAATTCCAAATATTGACGAATCAGATGAAATTGAGGCATTGCATGTAGAAACACAAACAAAGTGGATTACAAGAAAACATTGAATTATTTACAGTTAATATGAAATGTCAGATTATTGTAAAATGGTTTGATTATTGCACTTAATATTTGATAGTCCCCTTCTTTAAAAAACACTTACACAAACAAAACACACAAAAAAATAAAAAAAATACAAAACAACAAATATTTTAAATTAATTTAATTTTTAAATATTTATTAATTTAGAAGAGTAAGAAAATTTTAATGCATCCTTCCTTTTGTTTTAGTTCTTGAATCAATTAATGGCAAACAAAAATATTCTATTTCAAGATGCAAGCTAGTATTAAATAAATTGAAAAAAAAAAAAAAAAAAAAAAAAAACCAACAGCAGTTTTACTGTTAATTTTTTTAATGATATTTCCGTACGTTCGAAAAGAATTTAATTTAATAGTAGCATTTGTGTGTAATAAATAACAAGTTTAAATGTATTACAGCTGATTTTTTCTTCTTAAAATTTTGAAGCCATATTTTATAAGCCCTCGGCAGCTTCAACATTTTAAATGGCGTGCCTTGAACCATCAGATAGAATTTTTGCTCTAAGAAGCGGGAAAAAATCCGTTAACTATAAAATGTAGTTTATGCTTTACGGAAGCTTCCATATTTTTTAAACTTTGTTTTGTGTTTCACTGAGAAATGAAAGGCACCAGGTGATGCTTCATATATAAAAACTTTCACGCCAAATTTACATTTGAAATGCTGTGTGATGTATAAAACAAAAGAAGAAGTTAAAATATCTTGCCGTAAATTGAATTTTTTTTAATTTTAAATTTGATTAATTTCAGTTTCAATTTCATATTTGCTACATTCCTTACATAATAAAACAAGTTTATATACCATTTACGTGTCACAAAACTTAAATTTACCATACATTTTTATGCACTTCATCATAAACTAAATATTTTTACTAATTATGCGCACAAAATTGTTAAATATAATAAAAAATGCAGTTAAACTTAACTTTAAAATTTTTAATGTTGTCTAATAGTAGTATATTGCTTGCATTAATTAAAATGCACATAACTTTAAAAATAACTTTACAAAGCTCAAACGTATTCACCAAATTTTGAATTTTTTAAAAATGATTTCAAGGATCCAATTTACAATATTTTTTAATTTTTCATATTTAAGACATACGTATGTATTTACCAGTGACTATCCCTTAGTCTCGTAAAAATTTTCTTCCTAAGTACATTAAAATTAACATTTAATGAAATAACCCTTGAAATGATTTAGTTTTTGAAATAGTGGAAGATATATTATCTAGTAAATTAAACATAGCCAGCTCGTGGTGAAAAAAAGTTCTGGTAAAATTACCGTATATTATGGTAGTGACAGATATGGTAATAAGATTTCTTGTAAAAAGAAATAATAATTTTGGCTAATAAAACCAATATATACAGTATTTAAAACATTCATTTTTTGAAATAGTGGAAGATATATTATCTAGTAAATTAAACATAGCCAGCTCGTGGTAAAAAAAATTCTGGTAAAATTACCGTATATAATGGTAATGACAGATATGGTAATAAGATTTCTGGTTAAAAGAAATAATAATTTTGGTTAATAAAACCAATATAATCGGTATTTAAAACATTAATTTGGGATTATTTTCGATTATATGATTACGGTTAACTAGAAATTCTGGTTTTCAAAATTATAGTCTTATTGCCACATATTTAGTGAAAATACTAAACTGAAAAATAAATTTTACTGAATAAATTGTTAGTTTTTCATGCTTTAGGAAAAATGAGAAAAATTTTACCATATTTAAAAAATTTTATCACATATAATAAAGCCATATTTCACTGTTAATTTTACCAAAATCCTTACCAAAGTACTTTGGTAAAAATTACAGAGTTTTTGGTGTTCTCATAGAGCCAGAAGACACCCTGTGGTTGAGTGGTAGCGCTTCGTCCTGTCATGCCACAGATCCTTGGTTTGATCCTCTGGTCGGGCAAGGTTGATTCAGCCTTTCATTCCTTCAGTGGGTCGGTAAATGAGTACCAATCATGCTTGGGAACTAAATACTGGGGTTCCATGTTTGGCTGACCACACAACCGGAACATCTGCTCTTGCACCCCAATGCCCAAAGGTCAAGAAAACTGAGATGGGCACAGTAGGCGTTGGCCCGCCTTCTTTTGGGATGTTGCGTCACTGGCTTTAGTTTCAGAGAGCCAGAAACACTGTAAATTTTATAATAGTCGGGTATTTTTGACCATCTTTTTTTGTGCAGAATCATTTAAACAATTTTTAAGTTTATATTATAATTAGGAATATTGCATCGCATTGTAAGTAATTAATAATATTTAAAGTTTATACAAATTCGTAAATTTGAACTTTTTTCAAACTAATTAATAAAATTAATACAATGATTGAAACATTAAAGGAAAAAAAAAAACATATATAGTATAAGTAGTGAAAGTATACAACTTTCAAGTTTGTTTAAAAAGAAACATAAACTTCTTAATTTAAATTACAAAGAATGCAATTTTAAATAAACGTACTTATATTCCCATTTTATCTTTTTGTAAATACGAGAGAAAAAAATAAATAAACCTTTGATCTTAGTGAATTTAAAACTTTTCCTGATTAGATAAATAATTTTATTGGAAACTTGAAAGATACAAAATCATATACAATCTGTCATTTGTTTTTAATTAAAAACCTGATACGTTTCAGTATAGAGATAAAACCTAAATTAGATTATTTTTGCAACAACTCTTACATTTATTGTCTTAGACTAACTCTTGAAAATTCAGAGGAAATATCAATTAACTTCTATGCTGGGTTGGCTAATAACATATGAGAAACAGCATTTGTAAAGTTTCTCTGCAGTGGTATTTAGAATCCTATTATAAACTTAGAGAAGCCATGAAACAAAAGCGAATTACTTTGCAAAGGAAAATCGGATTAAACAGAATTGTTAGTCATATATGAAACCTTCACCAATTAAACTTGTGTATTTTAATGTTACATGCACTGTAAAATTGAATATATTCTAGTTAATAAAGATTATGCACCTTTAATACGTTATCATATAATATGTAACTATGATTTGATATTATGATAATAGCGTTAGCTTATGTATTCATTTATTTCATGTCGAAAGTTAGTTTTAGAAATTACGAATCTTTGATTATTTTATTTTATTACTAAATAAAGTGCGTGAAAAAAAGGAACTATTGGATAACTTTTAAACTAAGAATCAGGTTTTCATACAATCTCGCTGTTTCGAGTAATAGAGCCGTGATGGCTCAGGGGATAGAGCATTTGCCTTTCAATGCGGCGAACCGGGTTCGAATCCCAGTCGATACGAATTCCGTATCCGGCTTGCACCGATCACAGTGCTGACGTGAAATATCCTCAGTGATAGACGGATCATGGGTTAGAGTCCCCTTGCCATCAGGCTAACCGTGGGAGGTTCTCGTGGTCTTCCTCTCCATGTAACGCAAATGAGGGTTAGCTCCATCAAAAAGTCCTCCGCGAAGGCGAATTTCTCCCAATGCTTGATCCAAGGAGTTCTCTTGTCTTCTGGATTGGGTTCAAAATTACAAGGCTACGGAGTTGAACATTAGTAGTCGTAAACCCATGAAATTGAGTCGGTTGTTCAACGACGGTAGTAAAATAAAATAAAATAAAATAAACCCTTTAATAAGTTATTAATCAGCGCAGGCTGTATTTTTAGACACAACTGCATATACTTTTATTGATTAAACTATGATATATTATTGATATACTTAAACTATGATATGTTATTTATATACTTAAACTATGACATTTTTATTGATATACTATTATTGATTAAACATAAAATTTTTAAACTGCATTTTGATTTCTTGACTGTAATATATGGTGTGTGCCCCAATCTGTAAAATATCGTCACAATAATTAAATCAGAAAAGAGGTCAAAATTGATGTTAATTTTACTTTTTTCGTGTTTTGTCATATCTTTTAATTTATTTAACCGAAAAAGTTTTACACAAAAGTATTTTTTTACTTGTATGAAGATATTCAAAGATAATTCCGTTCAAAAAAATAAATTTTTATTGTTATTTATCCATTTAAGATTTAAACTATTATTTAGGAAAGAACTATGAATAATGAGGTAACTTTTTTTTAAATTATGTAGTTTAAACTCACAAAATACAATACTTGAACAAAGTGGGTCACACAGATTATAAGTAAAAAAAAAAAATAATAATGATGTATTTCAACAATTTTATTTTTCAAATATTATTCTCAAAAATTCAATCACGAGATCAGAAGTTATTCAAGTAATTATTTTTTAATCTTTGTTTGCACTGTCCACAATAGTTCAAAAGATAATCATTAAAAGTGTTTAGTTATTAATTAGTATCAAATGTATATTTGAATAAATTTGAATTAATTCTTAATTAACTCAGCTATCTTTTTCTGATAAAAGAAATGAAATATTAAAATAAATGAATCAATTACGGAATTGCATTCATAAGCTTTGATTTTCAGCTCAAATTTTGAGAAAAATATAATATAATTAATTACATAAATTATGGACAGTAATTTTTCTTAGTAAGTTAGCGTTTATAAAATAATAAATCAATACATTATTAAATAGTAACAACCTAACTTAAAATATTAGACATTGAAGTTTAGACAAGTTTAGAGATAAGTTAATTAAAATAAATCAATCAATTTTATTTACAAGTTCTTTCGTTGCTAGTTTTATTCAAAGTGCATCGAAACGTATTTATTTTTGATATATATATATATATATATATATTATATATATATATATATATATATATATATATATATATATATATATATATATATATATATATATATATATATATATATATATATATATATATATATATATATATATATATATATATATATATATATATATATATATATATATATATATATATATCAAAAATAAATACGTTTCGATTCAAAATGAATTTTCTCAAAATTATGAATTTTTTTCCTATTGGGGTAGGGGTTGATGAAAGATTACAAACTATTATTGACGATAGTAATGCTTAATCCATAGTAATAGGTAACTGGTTATTGTGGTAATGGTTACCTAATATACTTATATGATTGACTAATATAAGAACTAGTCTATCGTCTTTTAATACATTCAATCTAAAGTTTTGCTTATTTGAAAAATTAGGTAATTTTTTATTTAAAAAAATTTTGTGAAGGGCAAAAAATTGAATCATATTTTTCAAAATGCAATAACATAAAAAATACAAAAAGAAAAAAAAATTATGAAATTAAATGAAAAAACCCTTAAGCAGAACTTTCCAATGAATTGTTAACATAAAAAAAAGTGTAGCGTATCTCGGAAGTTACAAATAGCTCCATTCGTCACTCCTTGATTCACAACTATCATTCCTAGGTATAAAAAGAGGTTAACGGCATCCGAATAAACAAACAATTAAACGCCTAACCCATCTCTTTCCTAACATCTTAACAGAAGTTTATTTTTTCCTAAAGCCCCTCTGAAGAATTCGGCAGAGGAAGATGAGGGTAATCTGCGGTTACAGGGAGGCGATCTCTGTGGTGACAGATAAGTGACAGCTTTTCTCAGGAAAGATGACTTCGGTGATGGGTAGGGGTGATAGAAATAACCTAAAACCATCCACCCGATTGTATCACTGGGGTCGTCTAGAATTATCTTGAAGCTTCCGACATGTCGATCGTTCTTATCATTAACCTTAAGATTTTTTTCCCGGGAGGATGGAGATGAGATGTTGTCTTATTGCGTGGTTTGGAGACGATGTTAGAATGAATGAGATGTGGAATTGTTGATTAGCTGTCGCAGAAAATATGCTCTTGCTCTTCATTATATTT
The DNA here is from genome assembly GCA_949128135.1 of Parasteatoda lunata. Lineage (NCBI taxonomy): Eukaryota > Metazoa > Arthropoda > Arachnida > Araneae > Theridiidae > Parasteatoda > Parasteatoda lunata. Next base: position 110,642,628 of record OX421971.1, on the reverse strand, counting down.
AATTAGGGAAATTTGAGTTCTATGTTGCTCGTTGTAGATTTTTTTATTTTGGTGTAAGGTGTTGTATTGCCGGGAATGGAAAAAAAAACATTTCTTGAGTGATGGAGTTATATATATGTTTTTCATTTATTGCTTTTAATTGTCATGGAATCATAAAATATTTATTTATAAACTATGATAGCGATTTTAAATTCCCAGATTCCGATTCTCCATACAAAAATGTTTGTTTTATTTCTTGTCGGTAAATTTTAAATCATCGCATGTTACCTGTTTGCCCTAACTCTCTAGCTACGTTAAATGCAGAGACTCTATTCCAAACAATGTTAATACATCAAAACTAAGAAATTATCAAAAAATAAAAAATACAGTAGATGATGAAGATCTACTACATAAGGAAGTATGGATAAGGAAGATTATTAAAACTGCAAGGAAAAAGCAAAGATGTGGAGACGAGTTAAAATAATTATTAGGTTGTACGCAATAAAAGATTAGCGTTTCAACCTATTAATGATTTTAACTCGGTCATTTTTACACAGAAAAAAGGACAAAAGCCCATAAATGTAATTTCAATGCACTATAGCTAGTATAATATGTTCGAGATAAGCGGTTTAGAAATTCCTACACTGTAAAAACTACGGTAGATTACGACATCCGTAAAATTCATTTTGCCATAAAATATATTTCTAACGTAATTTTCACAGTAATACTTATTTAATTTCAGCAATTCAGTGATTTTGCAGTAAATATTACTGCATAAAAAGTAAGGCATATCAGATTTTTTGTTCCGTAAAATTTTACGATAAAAATGGATTGAACCGTTTGAATTTGATCCGGAAGTTTTACAGTGTAGTGACGAATTTTTCGGCCCATGATAGCTTTTACGAAATGAATGGTAAATAGCGACTTTAGCAGCGTTTTCCAAAATTGTGTTAGCATTTGAAAAATTATAAAAAATACAGCAAAAATCATTTTACAAATTAAAAAAATGATTAAGTAGATTACTTCTGGGAATTTTCAAGCTTCGAACATATTTGTTTAGAATTTAGAGTACCATCGAATTAAGAAAAAACGAAAATATTATTAGTGCCGCATAAAACTTTAAAATATGTAAAAAGCCTCATATTTTGGAACTCAAATTATAACTACAAATATATACTATTACTAATAGTATATATTTGTAGTTAAAATAAATACTATTTTAACTACAAATATCCTAAATCAATATATTTATTCAGCTTTCACTTATTGTTTTTTGATATCAAATTTACAACGCATCTAATTATATAATTTATAAGTAGGAATAATTTTTATGTTTTTTTTTTTACTGTGGAATAATTTTTATTATTTAAGATAAATCTTAAGTTACTTTCATGGAAAATACATTGGAATGTATTTGCATCATTTGCATTATTTTACTTAATCAAATATTTAAAATCAATACATTCTAATATAATAATATTTAAAACTATACGTAAAAGGCATTTTGTTATGTATTTTATGAACTTCACGTGGAGTTACTAGATGAAAATCATCATAAAGAACAAATGCATGGATAATAGATTTATTGCTGTAGTTACTCCAATTTATCATATGCTTATTCTAATCAAGAAATAATCTTTTCCTATAGAATATTTAAATGAAAACAAGTTAAACTCAAAAATAACTGTATCCAATTTTGTGAAAATAATAGTAAAACAGAAATTTCGAAGTCACTACACAATTTCAGAAATGAAACACTCACATTTGACGATTCAGCAGTCTTAGAGCTGTATTTCGTTAATTTTGAGAATTATTTCGTCGCGAAATAACGTGATTTGCGACAAAAATTGAACTCTCAAATATATGGCGAAAATGTTTCCTCTATTCAAAACCTTATAGTAGTGAATTGTGGGAGATAGTTAACTGGATGTACGAAATTGGAACGAAGACAAGACGATCGAAAATAAAGTTACGAAATAAGCCAACCGAAATGTAAAGTGGCTAAGGAGTTGGGCTCTTACTAGGACGATCCCGGGTTCGAATATCGCCTTGAACATTGATGTAATTTAACTCTCTGTTCTATCTATTAATCTCATGATGATAGGGCAATATTGATTCACGTATATGGTGCCCACGATGAAGTGATTACTTGGAAAGTTAAATATATTAGGCACTGAGAGGTTTGTCTGTATTTTTTTCTTTCTTTTTTTGAAAAAATAGGTGACGAAATATTTTTTTAATTTTGACGAAATTCGTTTCATCCAAGAAGTGACTTAAGTTATTTCGTCAATTTGAGGAAATATTTGCTCGGAGCATATACGAGGAAACGGTTTTGTTCAACATAAAAATAAAATCGTGATATTTGAGTATCCATTTTCTACAGTGCAGAAGTTTAAACAGACAAAATATGTCTAACTAAACATTACGATTATCGTAAAAAGTGTTGATATTTCAAGCGATTAACATTTAAATAAGAATATATGCATTGCATGGAAGAGGAACGATTCTTGCATGAATGTAACCCTTTACTGGAAAAAATAAATCAAATAAAAATTGAAAAAATAAGAAAAATAAAACATCAGAGCTCCATGATCGTTTCCTAAATCTCCCGAGAAAACTGTGGAGAACATGAGATGAGGGAACATACCTCAGAGTCCAAGAACAGTCCGTCATCTATCAATGTCAGCCCACCCCCATCCCACTTTAAAATACCCCCGGAGAGCACCTGAACTTAAAAGTATTTTTCTCCTTCCCCTTTCTTGCCTTTTTGCAATGTACCAGCAAGTCAAGTTTTTTTTCCTGCTATACTTTGTCTCTTTCTCGTGTGCACACAGATCAATGGTTATGTGATTAAGTGACGCACTGTTGAATACATAGTCTCCTGAGTAAATATTACAGAATGTTCCTTTACGCTCCTCGTCAAATGTGCAGGAAGTCGTTTCGAGCAGATGTTACTTTTTCATCTGCATTAGAGTGGACAAAATAATGAAATTTTAGCTATGAATTCGATATGCAGTAGAATTTTGTTACAACAACAATTTACAATAGCAGATGAATTTGACATTATAGTGAGATTTTCTTCATAAACGAACATAAATTTATTTTAAAAATAAATTAATAATAATAATAAAAAGATTATATAGACGCATTTATCCTTTTCTCTTTTATTTTGAACAAATATTTTAATTCTAAATAAGCAGACTACTTTTGATTATAGATTTTATTTTCTGAAAGCCGTTGAACAGCCAACCCGATTCTGAGTTTATGATTATCAATTTTCAACTCCGCAACCTTGTAATTTTGAACCCAACCTAAAAGACAAGGAAACTCCTAGATCAAAAATTGAGGAAAACTGGCCATCGTGGAGGACTTTTTGATGGAACTAACCGCTATTTGAATTAAATGGAGAGGTGAATTGCGGAAATCTCCTAGTAGATATATGATCAATAAAAGGATCATTCTCAGGAAAGTGAGTGGCAGAATTTCTATTTTGACAAATATTATTATTATTATTTATTTTTTTTCATATCTTTTTTTCTCCACGTTTTTCTTTTTTCGTACTTTCAAAATACATAATCTTAAATTTTAAAATAAAATTGTAACATATTTTACAAATTAAAACGTTATTGTAAGCTTTGATCAAAGTTCGGGTGACTTTACGCACAGTTAATTTAAGTCAACGGGAGAAGAGTACTTGGTTTGGAAATTTTCATATTATATACAAATTTCATAAATTGATTTTTCAAAAATATTTTAACATCCGAAAAATAAATTGTTTTTATTGAGGTCAGTTATAATTGTTTAAGTCTCTCTGAAGACTTTGAAATCCCTTTGAAACTAATAAAGACTTCTTACTTTTTTTTCCCCTCAGTTTTTAAGGGAAATTATTTATACATTGTAAACATGAATTCTCAAAATTTAAAAATTTTTTGCCTTATAGATAAAGCCGTTTCCTGATTAATACTCCAAGAGATCTTTTTTGTAAAACTTAAGAGATTGCTATCTACAATTGCTTTAAGATACAAATATTAGGAAAAGCATTAGCCGTAGCAATGTGCCGTTTTGTAAATTGCTTTGAAACCACGACATACAAGAAACAGGTGTACATGAGTAGTCGGTTTTAACAAGGAAATTTAATTTGACAAGCAAGCACGTAAGCCTTATATCATCCGTTACTACAGTGCAAACGGTTTAAAAGTGAGATGAGAAATTGTTTAAGATCTCGGATAATGCTTAGACATAACATACGATTGGGACATTCCCTCTTCTTTTTCTTATTTTCATTCTTCTTTTCATTTTGCTTAGTTGTTATCGTAGACCATTAAGGCAAGAGGTGCGATTTTCTTTGCTTTCCAGTGGAGCCATTCAAAACAAGAATTCGACTTCTGGCGCACTAATACGTCACACTCGTTTATAGGACGGAGCCAATCATGCATGCATTCATTCATCTACAGATCGCAATTTCGATTTGTACCAGAGAACGATTAATATCCAATTCAGTACCCCCAAAGGCATGACCCGATAGATTTAACGTGCACCAGTCACCATTTACTACACTAGAAGACTTCGCCGGGATGGATTCGAACTACCGTTCTCCCGAACATGAGTCCAGCGATCAGCCAACCAGGGTATCCTGGCCCAATTTATGCTTAGTTAACTTCTTAATTACCTTGCTACAACTTTTATGCTTCAAGCTTTTTTTTTCCTTCAAGAATGTTTTTATTTATCCACTTATTTGCTATAATTATTTAGCCTGATACGCTTGGTAATAGTTTGGTTTAAATGCTTTTATGTGAAATAATTATAGACTCTTGGCCTTTCTGGATAAAATATCTGAACCTTAAAATACCACAAATAAAACATCATTGAAGGTGGTTTTCTCCAAGCAATGTCTCCAGGTCCCAAGAGGGGTGCATAGGAAGGGGGTGACTATTGATCGGTTTTCCGGAATTAAGGAACAAATAGGAGTTCCGCTCGAAGGGCTCGATGTTCTAGGGCCTAGGGATGGTAGGGCAAAGGAAAGGGGGCAGTGGAGAAGAATTTAATGCATATTGTACCCTAAATGGCATTTCCTTCTCTTTTCCCAGTACAGGGTCATAGATTACTTCGGAATGCTGACATTATTCATAAAGTAATGCATTTATTGTTTTTGATTCTGGAATGTAAAAGTAATTCAGATAAATAGCTTCTTTGCATGAACGGAAAATATTCAAAACTTGTTTCAAAATTTGAAATGTAATTGCATCGGTGCATGAAAAATAAATTGATTCCGTATTCATTTGAAATAAAAGACGGACGTTTTAAGAGTGACGGAAGAAATATTTTTAATTGAGTATAACATATTTTAGTTTCAACGTATTTTTCAAAGGCAAGTGTCAGATTTTGAAAACAATAAAAGATAGTTTGGAATTTTAGTTACAAAATTAATTTAAAAAGTTCTTTGATAAAACAACAATAAGTTCTGAGATTATTAAGGAACCTATAAGCGGAAAAAATGCATTATTCTTGCTTCAATTAACTGGTACATGTCAAGATAGTTTTTTTTATAACAAATATTTTTGACTAGTCAGCTAGAGCATGAAGATTCCACTGAGTGTGCATTATTTAATTAGAGCCTGGTATTGTTAAAATAAATAAATGTTTTGATGGAATGTTATTGAGGAAACTTGTGAAAACATTAGATTGAACTATTAAAAAAAGACCAATAAAATTATTTACAAGTCGCAAGATTTTTTATACGAGTTCTTACCTATTTCAATGAACTATTGATTCTCTTAGTTGATACCAAAATATATGCAATTCAACTGCTTAAACTTACACCTTCAAGCTCAGCTTATAAGACAAATAAATTACTGAGTTATGTACTATTTTTATTTTATAACCGGCTTTGATTGGTTGTCATATTTTTGGGTTTGCGACTATCAATCTTCAATTTGGTGGGTCCTTAATGTTGATCATAATCCAAAAGACAAGTAACATCCTAAATCAAGCATTTTGGCAAACAAGCCTTCGGTGAGGACTTTTCGATATAACTAACCCACTTTTGCATTACACGCAGAGGAAATCCACGCAAACCTTCTACATTTAGCCTAACGACAAGAGAATTTTTGATCTATGATCCGTATAACACTATATTTTATGTCAACACTGTGTTGTTACAACTTGGGAGCAGAATTTTTATCGATTATCCATAGCTGGGATTCGAACCTGGGTCACCAGATGGGAAGGCGAGTACTCTATTTCCTCAGCTACAGTGACTCTCTGCGTTTAGTTTTTAGACTATATGCCACAGGATAAAGCTTTCTAAGGGAAGTGAAACGTTATTCTGTGAAATTTTATCAGGCAGATAAACCTCATCTTATAATCAAAATTTCTCACACACAGACCCACCTTTCTTTAGTTTTCTTCCGCATAAAATCATCAAAAAGTCAACACAATATTACAAGTCAGCAATATTGTTGACTTGTAATATATATCTTAAATACTAATTGAGAAGTATTAATTACGTTTTAGATTATTATTCCAAATTAAGGGGTTAAAGTAAAAAATGGTATTTCTTTTTTATTATAAAGCAACCTTACGATATAAATTTATTAAGCAGCATTTGATGATAAGCATATTTAAATATTATAATTGTTGACTTGTAATATACATCTTAAATACTAATTGAGAAGTATTAATTACGTTTTAGATTATTATTCCAAATTAAGGGGTTAAAATAAAAAATGGTATTTCTTTTTTATTATAAAGCAACCTTACGATATAAATTTATTAAGCAGCATTTGATGATAAGCATATTTAAATATTATAATTAATGATAACTTATGATGCCTTAGAAAAGAAGTTTTATAGTACAGTAAATAATTTTGTATATAATGTGTTATATTGTATATATGAAGCCCTTAGAATGAGACTTTTGTATCCCATCTGATTTATTTTGTAATTGTAAAGTTTAAGTACCTTTACTGTGTGTTTTTGAAATGGATTGAATATTCAGAAAGTGGATTGAATAGCTAGAAGATCTAACTTATCCAGAAATAATTTGCTGTTGTTCACGAGCGTAGTAAAAAGATCTCTCTTGTCCAGGTATAATTAGCAGTTGGTAGCGTGCGTTTAGAAGATCTCCCATGTCCAGAAATAATTCGCGATAGGTCGCAAGCGTAGCTAGAAGAAAATCTCCCTTGTCCAGAAATAATTCGTGTTTGGACGTGAGCGTAGCAAGCAGATTTCTCTTGTCAAGAAATAAAATGGACGAGACGAACTGTGAAAACTGGACTTCTATGAAATGACCATTGGAATTATTCGATTTTAGTACTGTTGCTATTATGGACTTGTTAGTATTGCTTTTTTTATAATGAGATTTTATTTGAACTAAATTTCAATTGTCATACCTAAATAAACGCACATTTTTAATAAAACATATTTCAACAAACCATATATTTTAATAAAGCCTTTTTTTTCATTCAATAAAGCATATTTTTCAAATATGATTACAATATGATTACAAATATGATTACAATATGATTAAATATGATATGAATTAAATATGATTTTCCAATATGACCTGAAAGCTACTTTCTAGTCATATTGTATATTTCCTAATGAAAAATGAAAATCTTAACTTATTAACCTTTTTTTTTTACAAACAATAATAATTGTGTGTAGAATAATTTATTTAAAAAGGAACTTTATCATGAATTATAACGCATTAAACTTTCTGGGCACAAAAATTTAAAAGTTCGTTTTCTCACCCTAAAGACTATTTCTATAAATGATTCTCGTTGGAATTAACATTAGGCCATCAGTCACTGTTACGATAAGAAGTTGTTATCCCACTGCCAAGTCTCAGTGGCCATATATCCATTTGCCTAATGATAGCTTTCACTTTGTAGAACACTTTTTCATTACAAGTTGATACTTATGCTGTTTTTAAAAATATTAGTTTGGCGTTATTTTTTAAATAGTTGTATTCCACATTATCGCCTGAACTTTATTCAAATATATTTTATGATTAAAAAAAGATTTTAGATAATGGTTTTAAAAAAGTTAATTTTCAAATTTTCTTTTTATGAGTAGCTGTTTTACAGCAAAGTTTGTTTTGGCAAATGAAATTTAACACTGTTGGTATTGTTGAGATTCTATAAGATGATAATGCACATTCTACCTTAGATAAAATTACAAGGGATAACTTGCAAATTCGTTAAGAAAAGCAAAATATTTGAGAATGTTACATTTTTTTGCAAATCCAGTGTATCCTTTTTCATGCCAAGCAAAATTGGCTTAAACTTGGTTATAATTAATTCAACGTTAGAAAAGTTATAATTAATTCCACTACAGATCAGACGGTAGCAAGCGAAGAACTTTTTGTCAAATAGATGGATAAACAGTTTTGAGTAAAAAATAAAAATCTATATTTAAAAAAAACATTCTCGCAACAACCCATTGTGGGCTAAGGACTAATGGAGGTTGAGGCTCCATAATTTTGTGACCAATGACGTGATTGTGACAATGCGTCCATTACTTCCGAGATTGGCTGGTACTCAATGGTCTAAAAGTGGGTGGGATTTAAGTCGCCATTGAGAATCGAACCCTAAGTCTTCAGCTCATTGCCATTAACCACTAAGCCACCGAGGTTCTATATATCTTTTATATTCATGTGAAACAATTTCAAACTAAAGTTTGCTATAAATAAATTAGTGTTGCTTTTATAACACTCATTTATAACACTATAAATAGAACATCGTCTTTATGCTTAGAGTTTTATAGATTTTCAAGTTAAATAAAAGAAAATGAATCAAATCAAGAAAAAGCAAAGTCAATATCAAACATAATGCTATGCTTTCTCTGAACAGAAAATTTAAAACCCGGCATTTGTCTATAACACCATTCCATTTTTGTTTTAAAGAAACATGCAAAAGATGTCATACATCAACGATAAAATGCTTTATAAAGTTTACGAAAAATCATTGATTCAAAAGAAAATATGAGAACTCCAGCATCAAGGATCAATGAAATGCACTTTTCTCTTTTCCGACACGGAATGCGATGAAATCATTAAATCCACGTGATTTAAATTTGGACAGCCATAAAGTAAGCCAAGTGTGCAACCGCATCGATTGAGGAAAAAGAAAGACCATTTTCTGCTATGAAAAATGGATTGAGGACCGTTGCCGGCAAAGATTAAAGAAGAAACAAAATCTCTCTAACAGAGAATAAGTATTTCACTTTCCCTGAAACCGCCAACGAAAGGCAAGATGTTACATTTTCTGGGGATCCTAAAAATTCGAGTTATTGAAAAGGAACTTTCAACTGATGTTTGAATATGAGAAATGTTGTGTTCCTTAAGGTTTTAAAATTGAAAGTTATTTTTTGTGCAGAATAGAGGCGATAATGGAGATATTTTGAAACAATGGGTGTTGCAGTGTGATTTTGAATTGTGAAATCTATAGTTCTTTTTTATGAAGTAGAGGTGATTTTAAAAAAAAAAATTTTTAAATTTGAGTAGCTCAGTACCAATAGTTTAATGAGAATTTGAATACTGTTTTCTTCAATTGAAATATTGGTACAATATAGCAAAGAACCATTTGACTTAAATTATTCAGTTTGTATGAGAGCAATATAGCTTTGTTATATATAACTCTTTAACCCTTTGTAACGTAGATTTGAGAGGCGTTTTAATAAATTTTATTAGTTCAGATTTTATTATTTCATAAATTTTATTAGTTAATTTTATATGACAGCATACTAAACTTTGTTGATTAAATCCTAATAGTTTTAGAAGAGAAAGGGAACAGTGGGTCAAATATGAAATTAGTGGGATTAAGCCTTGGTTCAAATCTGAAAGTTAAAGGTTGAACAATTTATTTTTTACTAATATTAACTACTCTATTTAACTGTCACTGCTGCTGATGAACGTTTTTGTACTTAGAAAGGAAAATCGAAAGCTTTTATAAGCCGTTTTATCATTTTTATATTATTTTTAAATCTGAGATTTACGTAAATGTTTATGTATGACGTTTCAGGTTTGATTTTCGTCTATGTTGAAGACATTATTAATAATAAGATTCATGCTAAAAACCTTATATGTACTTAAAGAATGAGTGCAAGTGACGTATAAATGACGCAAGTTTCAATCTTCGAAATGATATTTACAGTAAGGAATACTATAAGGAATACTTTAAACATATACTTAAAGGGAAAAAAAACAAATAAATGCTGTAACAAGCAATGAAATACTATGAGTTGGAAAAGATGGAATACTGTCAGGAGGAACTATAGAATGCCATAAGGAAAAAATATTAAATTATATAGGTAAGAAAATACGTTGTATTGCTCCATTTATGCAACAGAATATTACTTGAAAATCTCGGATATGTAGATGGAGGTCAAACGGTAATTATAAAAAGAATAAACTAACTTAGAGAGTGATAGTTACTTTCGTCAATAAAAATATAAAAAGTAAGAAATTAATAAAAATAGCGATATTTAAATCAGAGGTATGTTTAAAACATGTATTTTATTTTAGAAAAAGACGTGCTTTTTTACTTCACTTTGTTTTGTATTAGATATACAAAAAGAAAAAATATATAAAAGAAGGCTAAAATGATAACTGAACTGAAATGAAAAAACTTATTTAAATGAAAAAAAAAATCACGAACAATTTACAAATCTCACCGATAAAAGTTTTTAACATATATAAAGCAAATGAGAAACTTTATCAGCTGCCATATAGAGTAAACATAATTTTTATACGAAACTTGAATAAAAGCAAAATAGCTAGATCGTTAAATAAATTTCGCAATTTAACTTATGCACTTAATTTTTCAAAATATATAATTATTACTCTTTTAGAAAATTTTATTTTTTAATATTTTATCCATCTACAGTAGCCACGTTGATATATTCTCATTTTACTTCCACACCTGCGTATGATTAAAAGTGGTTTTCCTAATCACTCCTATCACGAAGAGAACAGTTAAAATTACGGTTACCATCTCTAGGATAAAAATTTTTAGATTCGCTTCTTGAAACGCTTGAGCCTCATCTACTTAGAAAAGGTTAGATTAGTATCATCTTCCTCTGAGAATGATGTTGAAGCAAGTGGGTGTTTTGGGGATGTTAATGAGGCAGAAAGCCGTAACAGCACCTGAGATCCAAAAAGTCATTTATGTCAAAGGTGTTTTTTTTCTTTCTTAAGACTCCATGCACATTTTGTTATATTATGTTAGATGAAATGCGCTCACATAAGTGAAGATTATATATGAAAGTATTTTAAGCGTTAAAAGTATCCTTTTAAAGCTTAACTTTTAAATTTGACCTTAAATTTCGCTAAAGACCTTCGTAAAACGGTTTCGTTCAAGTGTAAAAGTAATAATGAGTTAACATTAAGAGTTTATCCCATAATATGACTTTTAATGATTTATCTTGAGAAAATGCTATTTATCAGATTTATAAATCATTTTAGAGAAATTAATGTATTTAAAATTACAATAATCGTAACAACAACTTAATAAATAACCGATAACAAATATTTACTGTTATATAGAATAGATCCAATCTTCCTTTTTATTTGGTGTTTTCATCATAAAAACTACCTAAATTGAAATGTGTGCATTCGTAATCTATCGCCCCAAATACGCATTTTAAAAACAACTGCCAAAATTGAAGTAAAGAAATACACACATTACGGATAGCAAGATTAATATTACAGATTAAAAACATTGAAACCAATTTAATTGCCAGAGGAAATAAGACGGAAATTATTTGAAACACTTTTAAGTTTTCTCCCGTAATCTATCTCGTCAACTGTTTATAATGTTAAACGCAATGTTTAGTGAGTTAAGGGAAAAAGTTTAAAAAGTTGTTGCATTAAGAATCATTCCTAACTTTTTTTAAAAACAATTAGTAAATACCAGAGAATCAAGCTTTATAAATGAAATTCAATAAATTACTATTATTAAAATCGATTTTCTTAAAAAAAGACCGTACTTCTTCAAACCGAAAACATCGAAACAAGAATATACACACCCCTAAACATCACTAAAACACACCATTGTAAAAAATAAATACTTCGAGCTCAATTATTTGTAATAGATTTTATTTTATATTACAAATGGCGTTAAACAGACACCTCATTTTTGGATTTTAAACTATGTTCAACTTCGTAGTCTTGTAATTTTGAACACAAGACAGAAGAAAAGGAAACTTCTAGATCAATCATTGCGGCAATTTACCCTTAGTGAAGGACTTTTTGATGGAACTAACCTGCATTTGAGTTACTTAGAGAGTAAAAATAACGAAAACCTCGCACAGTTAGCTGGAGGGTAAAGGGGTTCTAGCCCATGATCTATCTACCACTGAGGATATTTTACACAAGTACTATGATCGGCCCGAGCTGCGAACAAAATTCATGTCGACCAGCTATTGATGGGATTTGAACCTGGGTCTCCTCATTGAGAGGCGAGTGCTCTGCTGCTTCTGGTAACAGAATGAATATTTTTTAATGTTAAAGAAGTAAACATTCAATCTAATATATAAATAGACCTTATATCAAACGCACATACATTTATAAACTTTTCATCAGTGAGTATAATAGTATTAAAATAATTAGCTTAAGACGTAGTAATATGGTGAAATTTAAAAAAAAATCTGTTGCTATTTTATATTCGTTAAACAACTTTATTAAGCTGAATAAAATTCTCGGAAGTACTTCCATTTTTAAGCATTTGTCTTTTTATAAATGAGCCATTTTTGCTTGTAAATACAAACGAATATAGTACAAACAGCATTAGACATTTCATGTTGTTATGCAAAATAAATATAACTTAAAGAGATGCAACTAGATTATTCTCTACGGTTCAATATTACCCATGATTACCGAACAAGCTGGAAAAAACATCAACTGAAAAAACGTAATTCTGAAATGTTGTTATGAAAATAGGATACATATTTCTAAAAGCAATACTCTAACAATAAGTAAAATATTAGTATCGAAAACAAAAACCGCATAAACGAGAAAATGTTTAGATCCATTTTAATGCTTAAGAGCTCCTATGTAGGAAATGAGATAAGCGAACTAAGATTACTCTTTGAATATTATAAGGGTCATTTTCGGTTCATTCAATAACAGCGTCTATCATTATTCATGTCCGGTATAAAGTGGACATCAGAAGCATGGCGTTAACCTAAGCTCATTTCCCGAATATGTGTGGTATTTTATTTTCATTTTTAGACTTTCTGCTGAGCACTGCAGGGAGAAATTTCGGCATGGATCAATGCTGATCAAACAAATAAGATTTGTATAGATAAATATTTAGTTATTAACTTTTGTTTGGATTATACAATTTGTATAGTTTAACATTTTTTTTATTATTGGAAACTTAGTTTTTAATAAAAAGTGCCCAGAACTTTTTTCTGTAACATAATGAGTAAAATTAATGTTCATTGCTCAATACGATTTTAGAAATTTTATTGGATACAATACTTTATTGAATTGTTTGCGAACATCTCCCATTTAAGTGTTGACAAAAGATAATTAACCAATTTAAGAATTGTTTTGACCAGATTCGCTTCAGAAGCTAGAAGAATAAGTATCGTACTCGAATCCATCGAGGCAGGTTTGTTTTTCAAGAAGTAAATCGAGCTGCGTTTTAAAACATACGACTAAATTAAAGACAATACCCACACTGGCCAATGAATTTGAAACATGTAAGGTTTTGCATGCGGTGAGTTATGCAAAATCTATTTGTGACATGGAAACCTTCATCTGAACCCTAGTAAAAGTAATGTATGTTGGTGCATTTTACCATCATAAATACAGTAGAAGAAGAAATACGGCAGATCTTCCATCATTTAAAAAGAGACTTATTGTTAGCGTCCGTTTAGCAGAGGACACATATATTAGAACAGCAGTGATTACTGGTTTTTCAAAAGCAGCCATATAAAAAGTTTAAAAAAGTCAGAAACAGAACCCACATACATTATCTAGAAAATATTATTGTGGTTCGAACACAATTAACCAAGTTTGAGATCGGCGTCATCTCCAGCACAATACACGGATGAAAAGGAATACATAACGAAGCTCTTCAATCGAAGTTCTTCAGTTGGTTTTCTTTAGACATGAGTGCGATGCAAAAGATGACATTTCAAAAACGAACTTTTATCCGTGTAAAATGAGAGTCCAATAAAATATTTATCAAAGGTTTCGAATTCATTGGCAAGTGTGCATAGAAAGAGAGCTCTACTCAAGTTTTCTATTTATTATAGCCAACTATATATATAAACTTATCACTATTTATAATTCATTATTTTATGTATTATCGCTCAGTAATTTTTATCAGCACAATCCTCAATTTACAACCAGTCATATTGTTTCATTTTATATTCAATATTCTATTTTTTTAATCTCATAATCATATATTTTATTTTATATTCTTTTATCCATATTCGTATTCTTCTTATCTCAATCTCATACTTATTATTTTAACTTACATTTAATATTTTATCAAACATTTAGTATATTTTCGTATCGTATTTAAATCTTAACAGGATCTTAAGTGACATATAAAGTTTTATAATTTTGAAAAAAATACTCTACTGAAGAACACATTGTTTTCCTCCATTAAAACAATTACAAAAAAATTACATATATTTTCATAATTTGACACACATCTGTGCTAAAATCTGTTAATCAAATTTCTAAATTTTTCATTCTAAACTTTTCGTTTATGGAAACAAAAGTTATTTTCTACCAGGCATCAGTGAAAATCGAACCCTTCCCACTTTCACACACCCACACGGCCATTCCACTGGCATAAAAATGAACACAATACCACCTCATTCCGCACGAAAGCCTGTCACAAAAATTACGCAAACAAAAGCATATTTGCAAGGCGTAAAGTCCATTATTTTACTGCCACAAAAGCTCCAACTGTGACATGCACACTAACTCACTTTTCATTCAGTGTGATTAGGAGTAAGTGGCAAGATGGAGGGTGACAGGTAAAGGAGTTCTGCAGACACAGTGCTGCCATCACAGTGATCCATCTCTTTTCATCATGCGAACAATTGACTTTTAGGCAAATACAGATTCACGCAAAGATGAAGAGAAAAAATTGATTTTGATCGATTACGGTCGGTAAATTAATTAGGGTCTTTTTAGTGATTATCCATTTACACCTGCTGCATCTCTATGACATTGTGTTCGGTTGTTGACGTTCCTCCTTAGTATGTGACGTGTGGTGGATTGTCTGGAGATATTGGATAGTGCGTTATTTAATTGTTAATGTTAAATTGTTGACGTTAAAATAGGTGAGATTTATGAGTTGAAAAAATTCAATTTCATTCTATTTTTTTGTATGAGAATTTCTCCCGAAAAAATGAGAACTTGTTTTGTTTTAAAACAAAAATGTACTTTTTTTTATTAATTTTTTTTTAAAGGCTTATGATGACGATAGTTTATTTTAAAATTTCAAATCTTCTTGATACATTTACACTCTAATAAATTCCGAATTAAATTACAAAAAAAAGTACAGCCATCAGGCTGCCGATACTTTTTACCGTAAAATTCATTTTTACCAGAAACATGTTATGGAACAATAAACTAATACACTAAATAAACCTTTGGGGTAAATTGGAATGAACGCTTCACTGAATTACACCCACTGTAAAAACTTATGAATCAAACTACTGTAAAAATTTTAGAAATAACGGTACTTTTTACCTTAAAATCCATTTTTACCGGAAAATTTTACCGAGCGAAACATATGATATACTTTAATTTTTACATTAATAATTTCCGTACAATTACTGAATCATTTTAATTAAATAAATATTCCTGTAAAAATTACAGTATAATATTTTGAGGTAAAAATGATTTTACGGAAAAATGAATGTTATGGATAATGTACCAAAAATGCCGGTACTTCATATCGTAATTTGATCCGAAATCTTTAACAGTGTAGCAGTTAGTTTTTCTTTTTTATTCCTTGATTTTATGTTTATAAAGTTGTATCGGCTAAGCGTTACGAGCCGAAACACTTAAAGATCATTCTGAGTTAACTTCCCCTTTTTTTCTTAGCACAACTTCCCCATCCAGAGGATGTATAGCTTTTTTTTTAATGTTTAAAATGTGAGAAAAATACATTTGTCGCTTATTTATTCTACGCATTCATGCACTCTTTCTATGAAAATATCCTTTAAAAATCGTCATATGTAATATTATTTTACTCCTTGTTCTTGTTTAATTTTTTTAAATCTATTTTAAACCTTTCAAGTTAAGTT
The DNA here is from genome assembly GCA_949128135.1 of Parasteatoda lunata. Taxonomy (NCBI): domain Eukaryota; kingdom Metazoa; phylum Arthropoda; class Arachnida; order Araneae; family Theridiidae; genus Parasteatoda; species Parasteatoda lunata. The sequence continues at coordinate 110,626,368 of OX421971.1, read as the reverse complement.
AGAATAATTTTGAGAAATATATTTCAAAAATTTGTATCCATTGACTTGAGTTGATGCCAGCCTCTTATATATATTTTTTTTATTTTTTTTATTATTATTAAACGACTTAAAACTCCTCATGCACCACAAAGTATAACATGAGGCTTATATGATTGTATATTATTCTCTGGATTTTATTTATTTAAAAGTGGCGTGTGAAGAAATCTGAAAAGCACTTGAAACTCGAAGAATCCAGGAAGTTAATTTTATTCATTCCCAATATCACTTTAATGAAAAAGTATATACAGATATTACAGACAAAATTAAATGATTTAAAAATTCCGTTCAGTTGTGTTTTTATTTGCAGGGAAAGTGTTAACATTACTTAAATGAATGAAAAAGTATATACAAGTTTTACAGACAAAATTAAATGATTTAAAAATCCCTTTCAGTTGTGTTTTATTTGCAGGGAAAGTGTTAACATTACTTAAATGAATGAAAAAGTATATACAAGTATTACAGACAAAATTAAATGATTTAAAAATTCCTTTCTGTTGTGTTTTATTTGCAGGGAAAGTGTTAACATTACTGAAACGTACTAAAGTTTTTCCTTTAAATGTACATTTTGAGAATAAAAATTTGCGTAACAAAGATATATGAGGCAAAGAAATTAAAATCAATCCACTACCACTTTATCAGTTTATTCAAGGAAAACTCGAGCAAGTATCAGAAACTTGGAGAAAAGAAAACTAACTTGAAACTTATCATTTAATTTATACAAAACATTTAAATTACATTTCTGTTACAGATTAACTTTTAAATTGTCCAAAATCTTTTAAATATTAAAGAAAAGTGCTTATTTATTATTTCAAATATTTCGACTAATTATCTTCAATTTAAAGAAAAAAAAACATTTTTATGCGCATTAAGATTGTATTTAAGAGCACAAACCAAGGATAATTATTTACGTTACAAGGATGTATGTAATGAAGAAATCAAAATCCACTATCACTTTAGTGATAAAGATGATGTGCATCAGAAATTGAATAAAAAGAAAAAGCATCGAAGTATGTGAAGTAATATTTTTCATGCAAAATATTTTTTAATGGAAAACTATTCAGCAACAATGCATATTAATGGTATTTTTCAGTTAGCTGGGCGCAAACGGAAGGTCGCCAAAAATGTAAACCTCCGCCAACTTTTATTTTTTTATTTTATTTATTTATTTTTTGAACATATAAAAATTATATAAAATAAAAAATTAAATTAAATAAAAAAAAATTGAAAAAAGTTTTTTTAATTTCTTTGCCCTTGGCTAACCGAAAAATACCAATTTAGTTGATTTAAAAGATCATGCTTATTATACTTCCATTGGCAAAGAAAAAATTCAAAAATGTATGCACACAAAGTGTGTATTTAAATGCACATACTAAGAATAAAAAAGTTGCGCAGCAAGGATACATGCAACAAAGAAATCAAAATCCACTACCACTTTACTGATTTATTCAAGGATGACACGAGCCAGAAATTGAAAAAGAACTCGAAACTTTCGTCTTATCGTAGATAATATTTTCAACCCTCAGTGATATCATTTTTTCTTCTTTTTTTTAAAAAAAAAAAGAGGAAAAAGGAAGAAAAAAATTGCATTTTATACTTTTCATCCGGTAAAAAGGGTTCAACAAGAAATTCCTTTGTTTTTTTTTTTTTTAAAGTCACCTAATCAGAAAGAATCGTTCTTCAGGCAAGAATTTTCAGCAGAGAGGTAACTGAGACCGTACCTTTGCAGAGGGTACAGTTTTCGGAATTTTCAATCATATGTACCACTAAAAATTCCAACTCATTCGCATTAACTTAGTTATAGGAAATATATACCGCAATTTTCGAATAAAATATAAAGAAAGGAACTCTATTCTCCTCTATTACTTTTTTTTTTAGTTTCAAACCTGATAAATAATTCAAGAGCCGGTCCAAGTTCAATCTCATAACATACTTTTTCCTTATACTTCTCTCTATATTTTTTATCGTCCATCTTTCCTTTAACCCTTAGATGTGAAAAATTCATGATATATATTTTTAAAAAAGCAATATAGGCATATGTTTGGGAGCAGTGTCAGAAACGGTGAAGACTCTGTCCAAGGAATGATTGAGAGCGTAAAATATTTTTGCTTTAGAAGTGAAGTTTGATAATGCCAGAATAGAAGATTAATTTTACAAATACAATTTTGTAGGTCAACTTCAAAAAATTATGATAAAAGATAAGTAACATAATATTAAATTTGATATATATTGATTAAATGACATATAAAACTTGTTGTGTTGTTTTCTGTAAGTCCACTTTAGGCCTAGTGTCATGATTTTGTACTAAAAATTTTATTAAAATTTAAAAGTTATGTTAAATCAACTACGCAAATGTTAGGAAATGTATGGTTTTCAGAGAATTCACCATGTAATTGAATAATAACAAGGTAAAGTGGTCTGAAAAGCATACACAAAGTATGATTTGTAGAACAATCAACCATACATTAAGTTCATACATAAACTCTGTTCATATAAAGTTTTCAAATATTATTGCGTATTGCGATTATTGAAAATATATTTCCTGTTTTATGTTACTTTATTCGGTAAGTTCGAAAAATGTTTTCGGAAAGCTCATATATGCATTATATTTTAATATTTAAACTACGCGAGAGAGTAATTTTTTGAATTGATAATGATATAACTTATTTTCGTTTATGTAAAAATTAAGTAATGAAAGATAATACTAGTTATTCAATTTTCTTTCATAAATTTTCTTTCATTGCCGAGTTGCTCAGAATGAAAATTTTAACCTTCCAATCCAAAGACCAAAAATAATAATAATAATAATAAATTCATAACCGGAGAGTACATTACCCACTGTTACTCATATAATGTACGTACTGTTAAGTTTTCTGTCAGTAAATTTAAGTTTTAGAGAGCCTAAAAGTTTAAAAAATAATAATAGTTAATCATTTATATGAGACTTATAATATATAACCAAAGAATATACTTTAAAAAAGATAGAATTTTAAGAATTCTGGATCTTAAAAATAGAATTTTTTGTGCATTTAAACTAATCATTGTATTGTGGGAGCACGAATTAATCATCCCAAATTAAAAGATAGATTGCACTACAGAAGTAAAGAACAAAACTTCAGTTGTTCAAGAAGATTTTTTTTTCGAATATAACTCATTCTGGACGGATTGTTCAACCATGAGAAATGTGCCATCTTCAAAAACAGGGGAAAAAATATCTAAAACAAGGCTCTTATCTTTATTTCCGACATTAAGACATAAGAATAACTGACAAGGCTCTTCTGTCTTCTTTCTATGAGTGGGGTGGCATGGTAATTTTTTTCATGCTATGGGGTGGGGGCCCAGGTAAGGAAAAAGTTCCCATTTTACCACTTATTCCTTTTTCGTCACCTTCTTTTTCAAAATGTCGCCAACATTCCTATCACAGGTCTGAGCCTTGTAGATAGCGTTAACACGTCGTAAGAGTTATCACCAAATGGCTATTTATTTTTAAGGATTTAAGGGGCAAAATGGACAGGCGGGGATTGAGAAATACATTTTAGGGATACTAATGTGACATACGATGAAAAGTAAGAGCTGTGAGTGATTAATCCTATGTGGGCTACAGTAGCAATTTAATATGACAAATAGATATTTTTAAGCCAATAATTTTTTTTTTTTTAGCTTTATAGAATTTTTTTTAAAATTTTATTAAATAAACTAGGGAGATAGAGATAGAGTTTTTTTTAAATAATAATTTGTTTTCTTACATTTCGCAATGAATATAAACTGCAGGGTTAGATTTCCCTTTTTTTAAATAAAACATGCATTTTTATTTTTAAAAAAAATGTTTTTACTTGATATTTTATGAAATTTCTTATTTATAGAAGTTTTTTTCTTTTCATGAAATACTAAATGAATCCACCCCTTTCTCGCTTCACTCACTACCCATCATGATCGTTTCACGAAAAATATTCTTTCTTGACAATAAGCAAAGAGCTACATTAAAATAAAAAAATATTCAATTGTAAGATGTTTTATTGTATTTAAACTGATTTGCTTCTAATTTAGTTTCCGATTATAAATTAAAATTTAATAGTTTTCACGTATAACATTGCAACTTTATCATCAAATGTTTTTTTTTTTTTTAAATTTCTTCATTAATTTTTGATCGTTATAAAAATTTGTAAAATATTTTTCGCTTAAGAGATTAATAACAAAAAAAGAACATCTTCTACGATCAACGTAAGGTTTTATAATTCCACGTAAATATTTTCACTAAAACTGATTTTTTCTCTCACAAATACCTAGCTCAGACATTTTCTGTAAAATGACAAAAAAATACTGTTATAAACCATATACTAAGTGGGTGTTTTCGAAAACAATTTATGGCTACGGTTATGACATTCAGGCAACTAATATCATGCTTTATCTGAACTACACTTAAAAGCCACCTGTATATATATATATATATATATATATATATATATATATATATATATATATATATATATATATTAATTTTGCATTTTCTTGATCTGAACCGGATCGAACATCTTTGGTACCATCTAGAGCAAGAAGTAAAAAATATGCGTAGAAATTCCTTGGAATCTGCATTAATCTTTCCAGAAATAATATTTCACCAGATATCACCAAAGGGTTAGTGGGGTTCATACCACGAAGATTAGAGGCAGTCTTTAAGGACAATGGTCTGCATTCAAAATATTAAAAGCAAATCACCAATAATGCAAAATGCTATTATTAGGTTATAATTTGTTTTTCTAGGTATCATGTATATTTATATGCCATAAAATATTTATAAATATCGTGATCTAGTGTTCATTTTAAAATTAAAATATTAAAAAAAAAAGGAATTCAAAACACAAATTCATGCAAATTTCGTAGCAAATAATATTTTTATGTATAAGTCAGATATACACTGTACATAAATTTTGCACTGAAAAAAAATCTGGTCAAAATTACCAGAATATGGTAAAATTTACCGGGTTTCTGGCTCTATGGGAATACGGAAATGCTCGTTAATTTTAACCAAAGATTTTTGGTAATGAGTATGGTAAAATCAACAATAAAAAATTGTTTTATAATTTGTTTTAAAATTTTGTAAATGAGGTACAGTTTAGAAAATTTATCATGATACATTAAAGCATGGCATAAAAACCATTTATTCAGTTAAATTTACTATTTAGTTTGTTATTTTTTACTAAATTTATGCTAATTAGAACTACAATTTTTAAAAACCTGAATTTTTGGCAAACCGTTGGTAATTTTTCCAGTACTTTCTTCTCTGTGTAGAGGCACCTAACACAAATCATTATTACACCTAACATACCAAATGAATGGATTAAATACTGTATAATTTGGTTTTATTAACCAGAATAATGATTCATTTTCTTTATCAGAAAAAGCTTTACCATAGAGTACGATAATTTTACCTGAAATTTTTTTATTCGTGCAGACACTATACTTAGACTCAAATTTGAGCATTTTTGTCAAAAAATGTGTTTTGCTCGTTATTATCATTCTTCAAATCAATTCTTGTATTATGCATGTCACATGTACTTTGGTCATTTTTCATTACTACATGTTCATAGTTCTTCAAATTTCTTAAATTTACTTAATAATACTAGTTAATTTGAAAACAATAATGATAGCTAACAAAAACAATTTGATAACATTAGTTTAACACTTTGATAAAAATAATTTGTTGTTAAATGTAACGATTATTAGAGAGGGATTTTAATTTTGACCTTTACTTTCTCTTTAGAAAAGAAGAAAGAATTTTTGATTAAGAGGATCTCCCATGTTCCCGGATAGCAGAGGGATTATGAAAGTCATTCATTTTCTATCAGGTCATACCTGGAGCTTATTTTTCCTGTTCTTCCATCTGAGGATAAATCTAGCCATTGGTCACTCCAACTTACATTTGACAGGTCAATATTTAGGAGTTCTTCGGAATCTCTGATGCATCCTCTGGATTAACGAAACTACTTTTTCAACTTGTCAGCATTGGTTTAGTTAAAGATAGTGTTGATATTAGGTTAAAGATTTGATTGCAAAAAAGTTACAGTTCTTTCTTTTGCTGTCACACTGTTAGAATTTTCATTCTACAATTACGGTAAAATAACCGGCAGCAATCTGTCCATCTAATCAACAGTAAAGTTTACGGTAAAGTACATTTTTTTTTAACTTTATGGCTTTGAAACCGTATAAACAGTGCAAAACTGTGAATAAAAAACTATACGGTTTTATAACTATTTTCAACTTGCATGGTTTCAAACCCGTAAAAAAGAAATTTAAATGTACACTGGAGATAGTTTAGCAGCCTTATGATACTACCATCCATGCGGGAATGGGAGTATCGTTAATAGACCAGGGTCACAAATTGGGGAATGCAGGACCCTGGAAGTTCTTCATGTATTGAAGGGAATAGAGGAAATATTATGGTGTCAATGCTGGGATTCGAACCCCCGTTCTGTCAGTCATGAGATTGACAGATTAGCTCTCTTGGCTATAATATGTACCAATATGTAAGAAACTAAGTGGCTTCATTAGATTAGTCTAGTTGAGGCGATAAAGTTATTCTGGTTGTTAAACCATATTTGTTGAAAACATTTAATAAAGAGTTTTCTCAGAGTTTACAATTTGAATACCATCTTTTTTATGATTGTTTGACTGTTTTGTTGGAATATGGTGAAATAACAATTAAAAAAAAAGTTATTTAACAATTTTTCCAAGAAATTACTCAAAGTGCCACACACAGCACATTAAAAGTGTTAGAAGAAAACTTATTATATCATCTTAAGGATTATTACGCTTTATAATGTAGTAAAGTTTAAATTTGATTTATTTGGGAATTTTTCATTTGCATTTTTTTAGATATTTTTACAGAACACTTAGTTTCTAATCCCGGGTTTCACGAAAAGGTCGGACAGATTTATTTTGCAAAATAAATTATAATAATTAGATTATACCATATTTTGTTTTAATATGTTTACAGGCAAATGTTATTAATTTTACTTTAGATAACCGATTTTATTTACTACAAAAAACATAAAAAATTGCTGCTAAACTTGAATTTTGAAATTATTTGATGGACTAGATATAACTAATATGCATTTTTCTATTTTATATTCGATACTTTGAGCATATTGTATCACATTGAAATAATTTGAATTATTCTGTAGTGTTAAATGAAATATTTAATATTTCAGTCAAAAGTAGTTTGAAAATATACTTATTGTCTGGAAAATGTTTACATTTTGTGAATGCGAAAAAATTGTTCTATTCATTGTTATGAAAACAATGTGCAAATAAATATAATTTTTTATTGTTTTTGGCGTAGAATTCCTCCAATTAAGCTCCGAAATTATGTTTACACTTATTAAAAGGAGGATTTGTTAAGGAAACTAACTAATATAAATGAAGTAAAAATCTTCAAATTATTCGACATTTCGCCAAAAACAAAGTAGAATAGTTCAAGTAATTAACTGTATGAATCTTAAATAATTCATATCATTATATTCTAAAACTATGAAAAATTACAAATCTTGTATTTTTAACTATTAAACCTAGCAAATCTCAAATACTGAATTAACTTGCAATGCATGCAAAAAAAACTTAAATGAAATTGTAATTTTCAAATTAAAACATTATATTGAAGCTAATCTTAAAATAAAAATAAAAGCATCAACTGAGTTTCCCAAATAGCAAATCTTGTGTCGATGGTATAATGACATAACAATCAAAACCTTTACGAGCGTAAATCGGTTTAAAAACTAATTTCAGGATGGCGTTACTTCTGGAGCAGAACAGAAATGGACATGCCGTAAAGATTTTACATTTTATAAGGCTTTTCCGATAGAATGGTGTGGTGAGATTAGACACTTACCTGTCGTGCCGGAGCACTTCCAGAAGAAGCAGTTCTTCAGGAGAAGGATCGCAGAAGACGTGAGGATTATGCTGATCTCTGAGTGGGGTGTAAAACCCCCGACCCACTTTCCTATCCATGGAACTGCCTTCCTTACTTTTTATTTCTCCTTCCTTACACGGGAATGAAGAAATCCTGAAGAAATCCCTTTAAGGTCTTTTGCCACCTCTACAGAGTTCCTCGACAAGGATTATAGAAGGCACATTAGCAGGCGACATTGGCTCAGGGGATCATATCCCGCTCTTGGCTCGAGCCATCCTTCCTCCTTCAAATGAGGATATGGGATATATATATGGATGGATGTGGAAGTGATGACGATACTGAAAACTTGGGATACGGATTTTGATGCTCCTTTTTCTTGAGAGAAGCTGCAGAAATGGCTTGATCTTAAGGACCTTATTTTGAAAGTGCAAGGGAAAGTCTTTGTTTCTCTTTCATGTCCAGATAAAGGCTATGTATTTATATTTTAGAAATTCTTTTCAATAAATGCCACAGAAAAGCCTGCAGAAAGTCAATAAGGTTTGCTAAGGAATTGTAAACCATTTTTTAGGTGTTTTGTTTAAGTCATTAAAAGTTATATTGATGATTTTCAATGATGTTTTTGCCTATTGCATTATCAATGCAAAGGATCAGGAAATATGATTTCTTCGTCAGAAAATTTATAAACATATGTGCATAAAGTTATACTATTAACTCTATTAGACTATTAGATCTATTTAACTCTATTCAAATGCTCCGACAAGTTATGAACTTTTTATTTGGTGCACGCTATAACAAAATTTTACTTAACAAAGTTTTAATGAAGATTAACATTTGTAAGAGTGTTTTGACCTGTTTTGGAACATTAGAACAACATTATCTTCCAGTCCCAGACTACGTTTTCATAAACTTTGTAGATAGGATCTGATACTGGTGTTTCAAAACGTAAAAGAAATTTAAAAGCATCAATATTGCAGTTTGCAAGCAATTCTGATAAGTTACACATAGTTTCTTAATTAAAGTATATAAGTTACCAGAAGAAAAAAAAAGAAAGAAAAAAAATATTCCATAATATATTCTTCATAAATTCAATCTATATTTCTCGAACCACAATTGATATTTCACAAATCATTATCGATATTTCACAAGTCACAATTGATTTTTCTCACACCATCATCAATATTTCTCAAACCACAATCGATATCTTTGAAATCACTTATGCATCAAATACTCCAAAATTTCGGAGATACAGCAAATAATTGACACTTTTCTGTCAAAAATAACCCTAAAAGCAAAAAAAGTGGCATTTTCACAAGGAATCACGTTTTTTGGCACTCTATGATACAAACCCGTGAACAATTTCTTCAAAGCAAAAGAAGGGTTTTTTCTAGAAATCCAACCAGACTTTTTATTCGTAACAACTACTTCATACCGCACGTCAAAGTGAATGAGGATTTTCAGAACCTACCGCATGCTATAATTGAGCTGGTACAACCGCAACGTGCCATCTATTTTCTCCATGTCAAATGCCTGAAAAAAAAGTGAGGAAAAAAGTCTCATTTTTTCACACAGCTGGAAAATGAGTGTCTTTTTAGAAATAAACAGTCACCCCGTATACATGCCCTTGTCCTTTTTCAGTGTCTTCTTTTAGATACGGACGGGTTTCTGAGAGGTGGTGCGTTGAGTGATTGGAGAATGATGACTTCGTGTTCACTGGAATCCTCAGGGATTTGTGTCAGTCATCTTGATGAGCGTCAGGTGATGAGCTGTTTAGTAAGAGTGGAATCTTCACGGCAGGAATTGGAATCCGTGACTAGGAAATGGTTTGTTTCGTTATGAAAGCGGCATTTTTTTTTATGGCGGCGTTATCATTAGGCTTGTATTTGTCTGTAAGTACAGATCAGAATATTTGTCTCATTGATTTTGACAGATGAGCAAATAAAACGATGGGATTTGTCACAAATAAAGTATTAACTTTATGTTTCTGTTTTCAATTTCAACAGTTTTTTTTTAAAACTTTTTCTAAAATTAAGCTTAATTTAAAATTGGAGTTGAAACTAAGTATGTCTCAACTAAGCCCGCATTTAATTGTGAAAATTATAGATTTTATCTAGTTAATGAGAAAAATTTTCTCAATCACGCAAGGAAAAAAGTGTGTTGATCGCAAACTATGGTTTTAGGCTTAAAAATCTTGTTTTAGGTGTTTAGTTAAAATATTACTATTCTAAATAAAAGTTTAAATTTTTAGCGGGTAATAAAAATGCTGGAAAAAAATTAAATATAATACCATGTGTCTCTTGAAAAGTGCTTATGCAGCCTAAAATCATAAAAATAAATGTTTTTATTTTTAACTTTTAAAAATTCATCTCCCATAATAAATAAAAACAGTTGGTTACTAATTCGAAAATCACGATAAATTTAGAAAAGAACAAAAAACGATATAAAATAAACTAGAAATTAGATGACTGGAAATAATTTTTTTCGCCTCACCTCTTTAAATGCCAAACCAATATTATTTAACAAGTAATAATTAAATGAAAACCAAAACAATGTTAGAATAATAAAGTTAAAAACGTAAAATTAAAGGACTTACATTTCAAAATGCATTAATTTAACTTAAAATAAGAAATAACAATGAATCAATGCGCAAGTCTCTAATTTAAAATAACAATTATTTTTTTCTTTAGCGACGCTCTAATAGCCTTTGACTAAACATTGCCTTACTACAAAATTACATAATTGCATCTGTTTATTTACGACTCTCGCAACACGAGCAAACACCGAAATAAAACACACTGTTTCGCAACTAATTCTTTCCCAATTCGCAAAAGCTTTTATCAGAACGACAAACCTGTTGATTACCGCAGTTACTTCTCCAGTCAACAACGGTTATCGTCTCATTGCCGAGTCACTCAGGACAAACAACAACGGAGAAACTAAACACAACACAGAATTCCGGAACGCCGTTCTCTTGATCCTCCAGAGAAACCAATTACGGATCTGTTAGTGGCTGTGGACCCACCCCAATCAGGAAAATAAGGGAAAAGGGAAGTTATACGCAGAAGAATTATAGCGGCCATTAAACATTTGCATACCTGAACTGTCACGATTGCAGGCATACTGGGTCTCTGAGTTATACCTGACCATAAGCTATTCATTACCAGAGAGGGCCGAACTCAGCGTTCGTAAAACAGTTGTATGGAATTGGTGCTCAACTCCACCCAGTCTATTTTAGGAATGAATCGAGTGAGTGGATGGGAATCTACCACTGATATGAAAACAATATTTAGAAAAGGAGAATGGGGAACTGAATATTTTATGTCGGAAAGACAGCAGCCATATTTTTTCAATGAATGTATACGATGGAGAGCTTTCTCTGAAGGGATTGTTTGTTTATTTGTCGAACGTGTTTAATACCCAAGGAATTTATAGTTAGTTATAATAAACTAATGGAATATTTTTTTCGAAGCGGTTGTATTAAGAAACATAAAAAGCCAATGTTTTAGCGTCTTAAATTCAAAATGAAGTTTTAATTTTAAACCATCCCTATTAACTTACTGAAATTAAATCAGGCTGTGTCTTGCATTTGAGACAGAGCTATAATTTTAAACTATGCATACAAACTCACCGTAAATAATTATCTTGGCCCTAAAGCGGACAAATAAACTTATTTTTTTTTTAAAAAAAAGCCAATTTAACCAGACTTTTCCACTTCGGTGAAAATTATCGAAATCATTTACTAGTCTTCAATTTTCACATATATTTTTTAAGCCCAGATAATGAAGGTTCCGAATTTCTATCATGTTTTTTACTAGATATGTGAGGGGCTAAACTAAAGTAAAATATTTTTTTCTACAATTTTAAAATGACTAATATGCAGTTCTCTAGTGCATGAACCTGGGAATCTTAATTTTTTTTTAAAATGACTTTAAATTTTCTATCGCAGTATAAGATTTGTTGATAGCTCAAGAATTAAAAACGCAACAAAATCATTCAAGACAGCGAACAAACTGAGAAATTTCAACATTTCCGTGATAAACAATGCTCTTTTATTCTCTTCAAGTGAAGAAACAAGAGAAAAAAAATATTGAAGATTTTTTTTTAAAAGTGGTTTATACAAACATATGCTTCCTTTATGCGAACAGAAATAGGGGCTCACAATTTATAGCCAATTTTCTTCTCAATAAAAATTAAACAGGAAAAAAAAATCAAAAAGCAGCGGCTTTCCCTGGAAGATGAATAGCAAAGACACAAGGGGGGTAGGCATGAACAAGGGGGTGAAGGAAAGAGGTGGCAACAATAAATAGCTAGGAGTAAAACTGCTATTACACGCCCAATTATTTGTTGAAGGACCCAAATAAATAATAGGGACAAAGAATTTCCCCATTAGTCAAAAAGTGGATGGGAGAAAAGTGGCTATTTTTTCCCTCATGATGCTTTGTTCTTTTTTCTCAAACAACACGGTACATGAGATAAATGTGTTCACTACACTGCGTGCCTTGTTTTATTTTTTACTGTTTGATACGTGTGCGATTTCTGATTTGGACTGTTTGTTATTAAAGGTTATATTGCGTTAAAAATTGCTCGTGAGAAAATTTGACTTACTGGTTGTGATAACGGAAAATAATCACGATAAATCATGCAGGTTTTATCTAGATTTTGTGCGTGTGTTTGGATACTTTACGGATTAGATTTGTTTAAAAATGACGTGAAATTTATAGGATACACTAATTCAATGTCGTTACTTTTTGTACTTATAGCACAATGCTTCAGACTAAAATGTCAAAATAGAAAATGGATAAATGGAAACACAAGGTGTGATTAATAATAAAAAGAATAAAGAAAAAAAATGTGTTAGTTTAATGATTAATTGAAATAAATATTAATAAGTTTTTTTAATTTTGAGAAAGATATTTACCATTTCATAAGATTTATTGTTATATTGTAACTAAAATTTATCAAAGTGTTTAATACAATGCTTTAAAAGGATAACATGGAACCTTTGACTATAACAAAGATTTAGCACTTTCATCTGTCAATCCTCATCTGCCTGACACACTCTAATGCATTTCCTTAAAATTCTGAAAATCGGCCGTTAATGTATAAAGCCAGTTCCCGTCTTAGAGAAAAAGGTCTAATACCCGTAATTGCGACGAACAAGAGTGAAACACTTTTTTGCCGGTCACTGACTGTAATCAAGGGAGAGATTTTTTAGAGTGCTAATAACTTTTGCGCAGTATATTTACTACTTAGAAATCTAGAAATAAATATACGAACTAATGCTTCGTTAAATCAATAAGCCTTTTAATTGAGGAACAAATATGATTTAATGTGAAAACGGTTAAAGTTAACTGCTTTATAGTTAAAGTTAATAACAAATTATGTTTAAAAAGTTTGTTCGTCACTTTATAATTTCCTTTGTTCTCTTGGAACAATGATTGTCTCAGAATATGAGAAATAAAATTTCGGAGAAGAATTTTTTAATTTTTTAAAATGAATAAAGTAGGAAAATTCAGTGTTAACATAATTTTAATGAGGTATAAAAACTTAACCTGAACGCTTGAAACCGATTTAACTAAAAATTGATTAACTGTTTAAAGTTCAATTTAAAAACGTAATAATTCATATCAAAGATTTAAACGTTATTTTTGTGTGCAGTTTTTAAAATGTAATGATATTGCTATCAGTATTATCTTATCCATTATACATTACTATCTTATCTATTATTATATTAGCTACGTTATATACACAGTATTAAAAATATTATCACAAAAGATTAAATTGTAATTTTCAAAAGTATATTATACAACAACGAATTGTTGAAAAATCATAATTTAGCGATAATAAAAGTGTAAAATATTTTACAATTACTTTTAATTAACCAATTTAAAACTTTATAAAATAAACTATCAGACAAAATATCAGACACATAATAATCATAATTTATTCTTAGCAAAATAAGTTAGCTGTAGTAATAGTGATTTCGGATTGAATGAGGTGGTAAAATGATTTAAAAATATATAAAATTAATCATCAGTCAAAATTTTAAGAAATAACAATCATAATTTATTCTTATCAAAATAAGTTTGTTTTTAAAAAATAAGATTTAAAAAAAACGACTAAAATTTAAAATCATATAATAAAAAAAATTTTTTTTTTCATTAAATTGTTAGTTGACTTTTAGCAAATATTTACGCTGGCAAATGAATATTCAAATGAAAATTTATGCATTCTTTTTTAATTTAAATATTTTTTAGCCAAGAAATTGCTCAAACTATGCCAATAAACATTCAAGCTAGAAATTAAATAATATCATATTATCATTCCTTCTTTTAAAGGTCATACATTAAAAAGAATGAAATATTTAGCGGCTTTACGAACTCTATTATAAAAACATGCACACACACAAAACAAAAAAAACAAAAAAAAACAATTTGATAAAAATTTTTATCATTTTCAGCAAATTTGAAAACATAATAAAATCAAAAGTATTTATTGAAAAGAGAACCAGATGTCGCTTTAATCATTCCGAACACTTTCAAAGCCTTGTCGCATTTATCGTTTGACTCACAGAAGGCTTAAGTTATTTTTGATATTAATGTCTTTGAAGTATTAGCATTAAAATCGCATTTTATTAGCTTTACGATGTCGAATTTTTTTTTGTAATATTTTACCCTAGTCATAATTTCTTTAAAAAAATTTTAAAAGAAAGAAAACTGCATTACGATGAACTTTTTATCTATCGTAATAGATTCCTAAAAAACAAAGCTTATTCGGATTTAATGAGATCTCATTAAAATATGGCTCTAACGACTGTTTTAGCTTTTATTGCAGTAAAATTGAACAAATTTAATCACAGTCATTTGCTGAGCAAAATTAGTCATAACAGCTGGCTATTTTAAGCAAATGAAACTAAGTTTAATTTTAAGTAGTTTTAGAATCCTTACAAGAAATTACGCTGGTATTTAACATGTAGATCGGACCTTTACTTATAAACAATTTAGCAAATGATGATCGCATTGAATTAAATTAAATATTTCTGTAAATTAAAAGTTTAACATGCAACATTTTAAAGTTGTAGTTTGTTTTCTTCTTTACAGCCTTAACATTTTATTTTATAACTGTCTTTGAACAGCCGACCTAATTTCTGGGACTACTAATGCTCAACTGCATAGTCTTGTAATTTTGAACCCAATGCAGAAGACAAGAGAACTCCTGGATCAAGTATTGGGAGAAATTTCGCCGACAAGGAGGACTTCTTGATAGAACTAACCCGCATATTTATTACATGGAGAGGAAAACCACGAAAACCTCATACGGATAGCTTGAGGGCGAGTGAACTTGATTCGTCTACCACTAAAGATATTTTAAGTCAGCACTGTTTTCGGTGTGAACCGGGTGTGGAATTACTATCGACCAGCCATCACCGGGATTCGAACGCAGCTCCCCTCATTGGATGGCGAATGCTCTATCACCTTTGCCACCACTGTTCTATACACCCTTAATATAGACAAATACTCGTCCTCATTTTTTGTTTGATCATAGTTAAAATGCATAGAATTATTTAAAGACAGAAAATTCATCTAATTCGGCACATTTTGAAATAAGGATTTGTACCAGAACCAAGTAATTTTGAGGAATACTTTTTTTTTTTCTATCATGATAATTCCTCTCCAAATATTAAAAATTCGTCACATGGTATTTTTATTTAACTAATATCACTATATATCGCTAAAAATATCGATATTTCATGCTATTTGTCTTTAGCTTTAATTTATTATGTATAGAAAAAATATCTCGACATTTCAATATTGTTTGGCTTCAGTTATATGAAGTTAAATTCCCAGAAAACATCAATATTTCCTGACACTTTTAAATTTTACTAATTAATTTTAATTTTACATTGGATAATTTTTTCTTTATCAAACTTAAGCCTATGTTAATATCGTGAGGTTATTTTTTAAAATATTGTTATCGTGATATTTCAAAATATGGATATTTTGTGATAGACAGGTTTAATGAAAAGTAAAATAGTATGAAGAAAACTAGAAACAAAGTAATTGATCTAAAATGCAAATTTTATTTTGCTTGTGCAATATTAAGATCGACAGTCAAACCAAACCTATTATTTTCGAGTTCAATAGATAGATGTATTGTTTTATAGAGATGCAAACAAGAGGAAAAATCTTCTATATAAGATATGTATCCACTATGTTATCCACAGAATATCCACTAAGCGTGGGTTTTGCTACAGATTACGTGAAAACTAACTGTATCCTTTACTATCACTAATTTAGTTTTAAATCGAGGAGAAAGAATTAGTAAAAATTTTTCTATGTTTTTGTTTCTAGTGCGACTTGCCAATACTAGCAAACCAGAGTTGAAACTAAGTGAATTTAGGGCAGAGAGTGCGTTTCTCGTTTTTCAGTGGCACAATCTATAGCCAAGAATACGACTTCAGCCACACACACGTCACTGCCCGTTTCTACAGGGTGCATCCATTCATTCATCCACAGATCGTAATTTTGACTTGAACCAGAGAATGATCAATCTCCAATTCAGTACCCCCAGATGTATGATTTGTTATGGGAACATGAAGGACTTTCTGACACGATAAATTTAACGTGCACCAGTCACCATTTACTACACGAGGAGTCTTTGGCCGGTGGGGATGGAACTCATGACCTCTTGTACATTTGCCCAACGCCCTTCAAACCAGGCTATCCGAGCCGCGATGGCTCAGGGGATAGAGCGTTCGCCTTCCAATGAGGCGAACCGGGTTCGAATCCCAGTCGATACGAATTCCGCATCCGGCTTGCACTGACCACAGTGCTGACGTGAAATATCCTCAGGGGTAGACGGATCATGGGTTAGAGTCCCCTTGCCGTCAGGCTAACCGTGGGAGGTTCTCGTGGTCTTCCTTTCCATGTAACGCAAATGCGGGTTAGCTCCATCAAAAAGTCCTCCACGAAGGCAAATTTCTCCCAATACTCAATCCAGGAGTTCCCTTGTCTTCTGGATTTGGTTCAAAATTACAAGGCTACGGAGTTGAACATTAGTAGCCGTAAACCCATTAAGTTGGGTCGGCTGTTCAACGACGGTTATAAAATAAAATAAAAAAAAACAAGGCTATCCCGTCCCTCGTCTTTCTATATAATAGTTGAAGGAAATTCATACACGCAAACAGTCTACCCTCAATCAGGCGAACTTTAAAAACTCGAATTTTTCCAAATCTGAATTCTCTCATAGCATTCCGATGATAGTAAAAGTATTTTTTAGACCAATTCCCTCCACGCAAATAAAACAGTTATGTATAATACAAAACAGTTTCTCCAAATATTTCCAAGTTAAAAATCTGTTTTTTACTGCATTTAAAAATATTTAATTGAACTCACTATAAAGTAACACAGTCTTAAATATTACGGTTTATATTGTTTTATAAGTAAATCATAAGAACATAAAATTTTTTATACCGAACCCAAGATATTATATTCAATTAGTAATAGTTTGTATGAATAGCTGTATATGGGTGATTCTCACGAAATATGACAATTTACAGTCATTTGCACCAAGATCTAATACTAAACTACTAAAAGTAATTTTTTTTTTAAATTTAATAAATATCATTGCTGTTAGCATTTTAAAATAACCTAGTACTAGCATCGACTATTTTGTATATTTATAAAATTAAATTGAACTTCAAAATTTAATGTTTCTGGCATGTCACAAACAATGTTTCCAATAATAACTAGCTTCAAAACTTCCCATAAATATTTCAATATCTAATTTTTTTTATCTCAACCGTTGTAAGCATTTCTAGAATATACGCAGAGGGTATTATTTACAAAAACTTCGTTTAAAATAATTTTTTCTGTCAATAATTTATTTGTCACAAGAAAATCTGTCATTTTTCTGGCTACTTTTATTTAGTAGTTTATAACCAAAATAGATAGAGTCATCAATCAATATCTTATGTTAACAGATTGATTTGATCCCCTCACATCTGAACATGTCTTGTTGCATGAATAAAGAACCAACTTTCTGGTTCAAAATCTATTTCAAAAATTTTTTCAAGGTGAGGAGGTTTTTTTGTTGTCATTTTCCTGGCTTCTGAAAATCATTAATAACATAAACTGCATAGATTTATCTGAGTTATTTTAAGAAATCCTGTTTTTTTCTGCAGAATATAAACGTCTTAGGCCAAAATATTAAATTAAAGTAAAGTTATATGCTATATAAAATGGCGAATTTGCCATCTATCATTTTCCTGGCTTATGAATGCCAGGACATTGAAGTGTTACCAGAAATTTTTTTTAACTGCTAATACTGTAAAGAGGAAAAGCAAATATTAACCTTATACCAAGTTTTTGTATAATTGTAATAAGATTGAATGTAATCAAAGTTATTTATTTATTTAATGATTGATTATTTTACGCAATTTTATTCTGTACATATCAGCAACAAAATTTTTTTTGATTCTTTCTATAGTAGATGAAAGAATTAATTTAAGTCATTCATGGTCCATCTAATATAAAGGCTTAGTTATTGTTACTTACTAATAGCTTAAAATGACTGTTTTTTCAAACTTCTAAGCTAGTTTGTTATTTTTCTGACATTCAAAATGTGGTAAATTTCCATTTTATCTTTTTTAGGAGCAAATGCCAATAAACTACACTGCTGTCTGTAAGATATTAATAAATGTAACTAAATAAATATACAAAAAAAATTAGATTGTTTTGAAGACTTTAAATTTGAAGAAATGTTTTGGTCTAAATTCTCATGTTTCCTAAGAATCACTCATGTATTATGTTTTGTCTGAGATATGCGGAAATCTAAACCTACTTTTGTTTACTAAATATTTTAAAACAATAATATATTGACAACCATGTTCGAATCCCAGAGGGTGGTTGGTAGATACAAATTCTGCTCAAGTCTCGCACCTACCACAGTGCTGACGTAATATATCATAGCAGGAAGACTGGTGATCATGGGTTAAAATTTCATTGCCTTGTAGGGCTAAATGTGGTGGCTTTTGTAATTTTATCTCTATGTAAAGCAAAGATGGGTTAGTTCCATTTTAAAGACCTCGACGAAGGCTAATTTGTCCAAATTATTAATCCGGGAGTTGTTTCCTTGTCTTCTGGGTTGAGTTCAAAATTACAAGGCTGCGGAATTGAACATTGGAAGTCTTAATATCAGAATCGGGTTAGCAGTTCAATGCTGGTTAGAAAAACTTATAATGTTTCAGAAGCATTTCTTTTTTTAAATAATTATCTTATGCACATTTTTAATTTAACAGTCAAAATACTACTTTATACAACAGCAATTTCGACCCTGAAAACTATAAAATTGTGAATAATAAGACATGAAGAATCTTCTATTCTACATTTATTCCAACCATTCTAACCAAGCTTCGAAGAAAGGTACTTAGGTCGCGAAGAACCCACCATCCCACCTCATCTTTTACCCACTATATCCGGTATTCGGAAGATACGAAACGAGGGGAAAAAGTAGGGATTTCGTGTCTCGAAAATCGGATTTAAAGGATTTTTGTACGAATACATTAAAGCGAAAGTCATGGAGCCAAACACGGAAGAAGGGTCTCAAAAGCGGTCAATATGTCGAAGAGGGACTTTGAATATACTCTTTATTTATGTTTATATGCAGAGGAGATGTGGTTTTCCCCTTTTTCTTTCTATGCTTTTGTCTTAAGGAAAGATCAAACGATGAGGATGAATAAAGAGGTAGGCTGGGAAATGAAGGTTGGTAGCTGTAGGAATAGTGCATCCGGATTGAATGAGGGGGGTAAAATGATGTCACATGTTTCTAAGGATGAAAGAATCGAGATTATTTTAAATTCGACGATAGATTTCATGTTGCTGCCACCAGGATATTTTAAACTTTAGACGTTTACGCGTGAATAATGTTAGGATATATTGTAAAATGTATAACATTAGCTGCTTATGTTTATTCATAAAATATTAAATCGGTAGCAAAAAGGAAATAATTTAATTAAAAAATTACATCTTTCTTCAATGAAAATGGAATTATTTTTATTGAATTTTTAATAGAACACCGGAATTTTCATATGGAAGCATATTAGCATAAAAAAAAAATTTATTTCATTTAAAAAGCTTGACCAGTTTTGATTAAAAATAAAACAAAATTGAATAAAATACAACTTAATATATTAGTTGAATTAGGATAAGTAATGTAACTGGAAAAAATTAATGTATTCTCTATGCTTCCAATAAACGTTAGGCAAATTTTAACCCCATAAAATTAATCTAATTGAAACATTTAGCAATATATTAATATAAGTAGCCTTTCTAAATATCTTTGAAAAAATGTAAATAAAGTACATCAATATCTTTGAAATAATGTAAATAAAGTACATAAGTATCGGAAAACATTACAGATATGCGTAAGAAATTTCACGAACTATTCCTATAATAAAATCATACTTTAACTGTCAGACTCATAAGTGGAACAAATGACTGGTTTATAAATCAATCAATCTAGTAACCGTTTAAATAATGATTAAAATTACTTTACGCCTAAATCATAAATTTTTTTTAAGATTAATTTGGAGTAATAATTTCAAAATATTTCTACTAAATTATTTATCACAATATTATATCATAGTTAACATATCATATTATATCATAACTAAATCATTTACTTTAAGTGATTCTGACACGTTGCCTAATGTAATGGATTCCAATCTATTTTTAAAACAGAGCCTTCTGATGAATGAGTAGTGGTACTTTATTTACGGAACTAGAGCTGCACAATAAGCTATTTGACGACGATCTGGGAAAGATCTCTGAGGAGGATTAAAATACATGCCATTACAATTTTAACCTTCGCAAAGGAGGTGGCTCCCCAGCTATTGTAGCTCGATGACCTTCACACAACGTCGAGCACTTTACTGTAGAATAGTTAACGAGAACCTATACCGCGTACCCTCAGTCCTTTTGCAGGCTGATAAAAGTGGTCACATTCCTGCTCACTGATCTCAGCTAGTGATAATTGACTTTGGAGATCTACTGGAAACCGTGTCTGATGACTAGTCTACTATGGGACTCTTTAATAAATGATTCGGATAAGTTGATTTTAGCTAGCAAATAGAGCTGTTTCGTTTTGTCGACTTATTTTAATTTGGTATATAAGAATAATTTAAATGCAAATTAAAAATTATGCTAACTTTAATTTAATGAAGTGATGATATTAACTTTTTTATAATTGATTTTAATCATTAATTTACGTGAGGGGTTTATATTTGATGATTTGATATATTTTTTATATGAATCCGATCTAAGATTCGAATCAATTAATTTTAGCAAGTTATTTGAAAAATCTATTTAAGTAAAATCTGTTTAGTTTAATTCTGATTTACATTTAAGATATGCAATTTTAATTACATTTTATGGAAACATCAAATTGAAAATTTTAAATGCTAATTAAATAATTAATGTTAAGTACAATACATAAATACAAGTACATAAATTACTACCTTGAATCAATATTATCCATAAGATAATATTATCGACATGAATCAATAGAACTTCATTCCTTTCAGATATTTTACTTTTTTTTCCATCAGCTTCATCAGTAAGTTGTGCTCATTCTTTGTGACGCAATAAAAGTGAATAGCATGGGGCGATAAACGACCAGCCAGTGACCGCATTAGAGTAAATTACTGACTCTGGGGATATTTAAGAAGGATGACCATCGTCCAAAGACACGTGACCCCAATGGATAATTTAATAAAGGGTCACCTTTTTTTGCAGACAAAAGATTGGGAACGATGAGTTCTGAAATATCATCTTCCTTTCATCCTGTCTTGAGGTAATGATATGAAATTAAGGGATAACTTCCCTTACTTTTCCAAAGGCGTTAGAGACATTATGTATGCAATGATGTACTTAGAATTATTTTTAAAAAAGGCATAATAATTTTCAGTGATTTATTGTTCAATTAATAAAAAATTCATAATTATTTTGATATTGATATTAAGGTTATATTTTTGAAGTAATGTAAGCATAATACTGAAGTTTCAATAAGACTTAACAAATAAATAATTCACTGATTTGAGTGAATGATTCATATTTGATGATTTGAATTATTTGACTCTGATCAGTAACTTAAATATATTGAATTTAGCAAGTAAATTAAAATAATAAGTAAATAAAATTTATTTTAGCATGAAATTTAAGTAGAATCTATTTAGTTTAATTTTGAT
Source organism: Parasteatoda lunata (assembly GCA_949128135.1). Classification (NCBI taxonomy): domain Eukaryota; kingdom Metazoa; phylum Arthropoda; class Arachnida; order Araneae; family Theridiidae; genus Parasteatoda; species Parasteatoda lunata. Next base: position 110,604,184 of record OX421971.1, on the reverse strand, counting down.
TTACATTTGAATTAAAATCGCAAATTTTAATTAAATAACGTCAATTATAAAAACGTCAAATTGGTGTTGGATAATATTACCCCATCTTGTAAAAGACGTTAAAAAGACGTGTACGCAATAAAAGTATTTTGAAGTAAATTTAGTAATTTTCATAGATTTATCGGTAAACAATAAATAATCGAATCTGTGGCTCAGGGGATAAAGCGTTTCGCCTCCTGTTGAAGGTGACCCAGACTCGAATCCCAGCAGTTGCTGATTCACACGAATTCTGCTCCCAGCTCATTTCGACCATAGTTCAAGATAACCTCAGTGGTAGACAGATCATGTTTTATAATTCTTTCGTCATCGGGCTGACAATGGGAGATATTCGCGGTTTTCCTCTCCATGTAATGCAAATGCTGAATAGTTACATCGAAAAGTCCTCCGAGAAGGTTAGTTTGTCACATTTCTCAATTCAGAAGTTCCCTTGTCTTCAGGATTGGGTTCAAAATTACAAGGCTACAGAGTTGAATATTGATAGTTGTGAACTCAGAATTTGGTTGACTGTTCAATGCTGGTTATGAAATGAGATAAAGTAATACACTCTTATTTTTATATTGATATAACAATTATTTATTTGAAGTTATGCAAGCAAAGCACTTAAGTTCAATTAGACTGATCAAATAAAACAAACGAATAAATAAATAATTAAATAAATAATTCACTATGACGTAAGTAATATTTATTCATTGTCAAAAGTTAAATCAGGAATATTTGTAATTTGTCGGAATTAAGTAATACACGTAAACATTCAGTTTTAATTTATAAGAAGTAAATTAAATAAAAAGAAGTTTATTCATTGTAATTACCCTGAGTGATTGATATTACGTATGCATTTACTTCAGATTGGGCGTGATAGCATTGTTGGTTGGGCGCTGCATAATTTAAGTTATTATTTTAAACCAGAAAAGTTTGTACCCTTTTAAAACACATACGAAATTATTTAAATTTTTAAACGTACTATCCGCTAAAAAGCATTATGATGTCGTAATGAAAGTTCTGTTTCTAAAAGATCCGCAATTTGCTAAAAAAAAAGTGAAAAAGCAATTTTATACACGTATCAACACTTCCTGAACTGAGAATTAATTTTTTTAAATTTTTTTACTAACTTTATTTCTTTTATGTTGTAAACGTAATTCAAAAATTGTTTCCAGTTGTATTTAGAGTATAAAGAAGTAGCATTGGGAAAAAAAAATCTTTAGAAATATATTGGAAAAATAAACTTCCTCCCGTGACCTAAAATTGACACATGAACTTAAACTAAAAATACAGCAAAAATCAATCACTGGCATAGATTCCATTTCACTGATACGATGAAACACTATTTTTTCAATACAGAAAAGAGTTTGCAACGATACAAAACCAATGTCAAAATATATTTAACGTATTTCTAAATTTAGCTAGGTGAAAAAAAGAGCGCAGTGCATTCTAATGTAACTCAAATAAATTCATTGTAAAGAAAGACTTAATTTAACGATTAAAAGTTTATGTGATGCCTAATATTTAGAAAAATTTAAAATATATGCTAAAAATTATACATGTTTCATTCAAACTCATTAAATTTCCTTAAATTCATTAAATAAATAGATATAAAAATATGATAATTCTCTTTTCAGATGTAAAATAAAACCGAAAGAATATTATAAATATTTAAAAATTATGAGTTGAATTTATTAAATATATTTTAGTTCATTGTAATGTAAATTAATAAAAACTAATAAAAACATACTCCGAGCTGCAAAAATTGGCTGATGCTTTAAAAAAAAAAAATTACGAAATAAGGAATAAAAAAGTGCCGAATAACGAACCATTTTTATTGATTTAAGACTATGTATCAATAAGAAAATGAGAGTAAGGGTTGTGGTGGCTCAGAGGTTAGAGATTGGAAATCCAGGCCGGAGTGGCTGGAGTTTGATTCACTACTCCCCTATTAGCCATCGAAAACATACGATTTACGTACTTTTAAAAATTGTGGAGTCGAAAGTCCCGTGGTTGGTCGCTGACAGTACCATGGGTGCAGTGTTCTAGTGAATTTCCTCTCCCTGCAGATCTGTGTTAAAATTAATTAAGTGACCCCATGAATGAATGATGCTCGATGGTAAGCCATCCATGGGGCTCTGAGCTAAGGCGTGCTTTCATCCTTGCGGTGCTCTCTTGTCAAGCGAAAGGCCAACCTTCATAATTTAATTCATAAACGGCCAATGGCTGGCGAGCCTGGCTTGTTCAAGTGTCAAGTACTGTTTTCGTTCATGAGATGACGATTTACCAGAAATTTTGGTTTTCAAAAATAAGTTCTTATTACTACACATTTAGTAAAAAAATGCAAGACTAAAAAGTAAAATTAACCGAATAAATGGTTTTTATGCCATGCTCTAAGGTATCATGATAAAATTACCACATTTACCAAATTTTATCACTTATTAAAAAACCCTATTTTATTGTTAATTTTACCAAAATCATTATCAAAACACTTTCTAAAAAATTACCGAGATTTTTGGTTTTCCCACAGAGAAGAAACACGGTTAATTTTACCATATTCTAATAGTTTGGACTAGATTTTTTTTATTGCACAAAGTACACTTCTGGCCTAGGTTTTTTATAGATTATAGACACGTATGTACAATCCTGCTGATCACAAAGTTAAAATAAAATATCCTCAATGGTCGTGGGTTATGGAACATTTTGTCATCAGGCGAAATGGTCATGGAATAATTTCAGAATTTTTATTTCCGTGTACAGCAAAGGGAGATTTGTGCAGCGTAAATATCCAGCAAAAAAGCAAATTTTTCTCAACACTTAACTAAGGCTCATTTTTCTCTCTCATAGGTTTAAAATAACAAAGATATGAAAGTGTTTTGCTCGTTGTTTCAAAGCAACTTCTTGAATACATTGTATATCGTTACGGATGAAGGAATGAAATAAATTTGTTTACAAAGCTTTTTATCACCAAACTGCGCTTCTTTTATAACGGAACAGATTAAAACAACATTATTAATTACAAGAAGTTACTACTCTAATGCTTATTTCGGTAAATTTACTGAAAAACTACGATTCTGTATAATCATTGCTCCCAATCTTTTTTTAATCAACTTTATTAACTGTGAGAGTTGAAGGTTCTACTAGAATGCTTTTTCGGAAAACTTACTCAAAAATAATGATTCAGCACCACCATTGCACCCAATCTTTTTCTAAGGATAGATTAGTCAGAATCCACCTCTAAATACGTCGCATGTGGATGAGGACTGTTTCCCTGATTGTATTCTTCTCTTTTCCAAGAGATAACCACACGTATATAAGCTAAAGGCTTTCATGGGCCCAAAGAGATCCTGAAGCATTTTACGACTCATTCACTTGCGACTGCTTTACGATCGAATCAAGGCGACTTTTCCATGGGGCTTTTATGGCCTCCCAGGGCTTACGTAGAACCTGGGCAGCAAAATACGGAATTAGAGATACCAAAAAGCATAACCATGTGACTGAACCCTGTCATCCTTTGAAAACTGAAGCGAACCTTATGCCTTTAAGTGAATAATAAATTTTTATGAGATAAACCTTGAGTGCAGAAGTTGTCTTAGATAGAGGTGATTCGGAGACTTTTGCAGAGGTCATAGATTTATATCCCAGCAACATGCTCTAGCTTGAACACTATCTGACCATCTGCGATTATTCTTATAGGTCGTCTCTAAGGAAAGTCGAAAATAAAAATATTGTGCCCGAGTACTGTACTTGTTCAAATAAATAATTTTGTCTGTTAAAGCTTGTACATGAATTTTCTATTATTGAAGGAATTTTGATAAACTGCCATATTAAGGCAAAAAAATAATAATTATAAATTTAAATTCAAATAATTGCATTAAACAAGATCAGCTTGATTTTTATCCACAAGTTTAAGAAATAAACAATTAAAATATATGATCGTTTGTTTAAACGATGCTAGAAGTGAAAAAAATATTTAGATAAATGCATACTTTAGGACAAAAAAATAAAATTAAATAAAAAAATTTTAGCGTTATTTTGTATTAAAAATAATCTTAAGATTAGCAACAATCATAAAACAATAATTTTCATTTAATTTAATTTGTTTCTTCGAATTAGTTCTAGGTTAGTAAATTAGCACGGTATTCTATTTAATAAAAAATATAATATTTATTAATAGCTTATGTAGTTCATTTTTCAATGAATAAATAGCTGTAGACCTGAAAATTTAAATTTTCAGTTACTAGTCAGTGGACAGTAGACTACTTAGTAGCTACTTTTTCCTCAAATCTAATGAGTCAGTGACAGATATCGATAGATCCTTTTCATTTTATAGTAACTTTTTTATTGCTTGGATAAAATAAAATTTTTTAAAAATTATGATATTATAAATATTCTATGGCTATAAAAAGTTAACCCAATAATAAAAATAACATAAATGTGTGATACAATTTAGTTAAACTTATTTATTTTAAAGGACTTCATTAAAAAAATATTATGCAAAATGCAAAGATTATAACTTTTAAACATGTGAATTGTTAAGGAATTGTCCATCCACGTGAATTTTTCTTCCACGTTGGAAAATTCTGATAGATCAAAATTTTGAATGGATACATCATTGGTAATCTTTATCAAAATTCTGTTATTCAGATTCTCTTTCTACACTGATGTACTTTTATCATAAAACGATTAAAAAAAAGTGCCACTTTCTTTTGTTGACTCGCCACGTGGCGGGTGGCGAGGTATTATTTTCAGGTCTAAATAGTAATATTGTCGAAATTTGTGAAAAGTAATAACTAAATTGTATTCAAATGATAGAAAAACTTATGTATAAAATTAAGATCTTTGGTTAAGTGTTTATTATCACTTTATATGATATAAAACTGTTTGTTTCGATGTGCTTTGGGATTCTCGGTAAATATATACATTCTTATCAATCTATAACATTGCTTATAAAATATTTGATTCAATATTTTCCAATACTTTTTTTTCTTATTTTGTGGCATTCAAAGATTTCAATTTTCGTAAATCGATATTTATAGGTTGCTCCGCTCCTTACCTCTTCAGCTACAGAAATCAGTTCGGGCAACGGGGGACTTCAAATGGAGTTTTCTTTAGAACCATGCACGGACAATATTTCTCTTCCACAAAACATGGTGAAGCGAATACTCGAAAAGGAAGAGTGAGATCAAATAAAATCTAATGCGAGGTTACAGTTACCATAAATAAAAACGGGCTGTTGATAAAAACCAGAAAAGAAAATTGAATCGGCCTCATTTTAGTGACTCAAAAACATCTCTAAAATAAGTGTTAGAGAGCCGAACTCGTAAACGGTTGGGCATAAATCTTGTAACTTTCGAATACCGGGGAACGAAACATAAAAGAAGGGAAGACATAAAGCTATATTGCTGAGGTTTGGGCAGAAGCCAAACCAATTCTAGTGTATTTCGTTTCTGACTCTTGCAACGATAGCAACAATCGGTCTGGTGTAATTTTCTACAGCTGTAGAAGAAGAACCTTTTGGGGGTGTAGCAACAATTTGCCCGAAAGAGTAATTTTTTGCTGGTTGCCGGAATCAGAACGGGTGAGACATCCATACAAGTGCAATGTTAGGGGAAGCGGAAAAATTTATAGTTTTCTTAGGATTGCGCCATTTGGTTTGGCCGTTAGGCCCTTCTGATGGAGGGGTTGGAGAAGAAAGCTTTTCCTCAGTTATGAGGCCCATAATATTCCAAAAGACAGCCCACGGAACAGCTTGCTTGTTCCATACATCTCTTCCTCTTCGATGAGAGTGCCATAGCGGAAGGAAGCGGTCATTGATTTCGAAACTTTGCTCTTTCAAGACAAGACCGCAAAATTTAAGTGTAAGTACCGTAAAATGACCCTTTCCTACGGGTTTTGTCAAAATACCCATTTATAACGTTGTTTACTTTTTGTTTTTCTTGCTCGTTTCTTCAGCCTTTTCATGGTGTTTATTTTGATGATGAAGTTATATTGGCTTAAAATAGAAAAACAGCTTGTGATCAAATAATAGGCATTGCATATTTCTTAGATTTTAAAATATCTTAAAATTACTTTTTTTAATCATTCATAATCCAATTTTAATTAAATTAAACCAATTATTTAATTTATATTACATTTCATAAAGAGCAATTATAAATATTTTAAATTCAATACAGATGTAAAATTCATTAATTCACTGTCATGACTAAATCGAACATCAAAATATATTTTAATCTTCTTATTATAAATAATAAGAAGTTTTTTTTGGCGATTAAGCTATAGCTAAATTATTTCAAATTTAATATTAATTACAGGGGAATGGCTTTGTTTTTGTGTATTTTTCTTTTGATAAACCGCTAACAATGGATATCTTCCCATGCTCCTAACTGTCCGTTGGGAAAAATTCAATCATTTTTAATTTTGAATTCTTGACGTTAGGAGTGGAGAGTTTCACCCTTCGGTCCGGCCGTTAAATTATTTCACGAAAATCTTCATTTTATAAATATATACATCTCTTCATCCCTATAAGAGCGAGTTCTTTTATTTTATAATTTTGATATATTCATGGTCATGAAGTGTCTAATAATAATATTTCTAAAAAAAGTAGATTAACATTTATTTTTTTTGAAGTACTTTCGTTAAATTCTTTGGAATGACTCCCTATATCGTAATAAGCGCAAATTTACTAAAATCATTACTTTTACGGTCAAAATCTTTACAAAATCTGCAATAGATTCAACTCCATCATATAAGCTGGGACAACTTCCAATACACAACTAAATGAATTAAACTTCCATAAAAAGATAACTTTTGGACTCTTCTTCTTTCATTGAGAAATTCAATTTGGATATTTAGCTTGGGTTAAGAATTTTTGCTATTTATACAGCTTTGTTATCATACAATCTATAAAAAACTTTTATTTTGAATCAGTTTACAACCCTCAAATAAAATGGCAAAAAATCCTACTATCTTGTGTAAAATTATTAAATATGATGCAAAAATTAGTTAGATAAATTTTTATAAAAATTTAAATATCCAAAAAGAAGTATTTAAACTAAGGCCTACATGAAGAGGATTCGAGATTTGAAATTTAAAATTATTATGTTAAAAAGCAACTGCATTCTAACATATGCTTCAGTCGATTAAATATGCAAATAGCAATTAGTAATAACAGATTATAACTAACACTGATCATAGCTTAATCATAAGAAAAATATTAGCGAAACCTTCTTTATGATAGTAGTATTTTTAAAGAAATTAAAAGAAATGTTCAAGAGAAGTAATCTTAGGGGATTAATGGAAGTTAACTAAGTAAAAATGCTTAAGTGAGTAATGGGTAAAACAAAAAAGGAAGAGGACGAGAATGTGAGATGAACAACGTCCCAATAACTTTAATTTAGGAGGAATATTCAACGGAAATACACTCCTGGAATTTAAACTCATACATTTAAAGGAAATATTTTTTCAGCTATCTCACACTACTTCTTTTTCATCTAATCTCAGTGATGCATGATTAGAACTTTTTCAAAAAGCTTTAAAACGCAAAAGTAATAACGAAAATCGAAAACACGTTCTCTTGCCTGTCGACGTGAGCCCTTCTTTAGTAAGCAAACCTCGTTTTAGCACTTAATTAGCACCAAAGAGAGAAATAGCAGATGGCTTTCAAGAAAACGTGCAACAATGTTTTGCCTCTTCTTTTCATTATGTATCAACGCACCTTCTAGGCGAAGTCAAGAACTCTTTTCCTCTTTTATTTATGGTCGCATTGTCTCTGAGTGAGACAGTAACAAAAAAAAAAAGTTCTGACTATTAGATACTGGAAGGAAAAGTGAGGTATTGCCGCTGTCCCGGAAAGCGTGCTTCCTGCTCTCTCAGGTGATGCATAGGGAGCAGGTTCCGTCCCCGGTAGATAGGAAGTAGTTTCTCTCGACGGCAATTTGCCTACAAAGTGCTAGAACAAATGGGCAATCCGGAATGGTTATTTGGAGACTCGCGTTATCTACAGAGACTTTTGCCTCGGTTCGGAAAGAATCTCAGCGCCAAGACTGGTGATTGCATTTCTGGTTTGGGTTTACGTTTTCTCGATAAGGAGTTGCATTTGGTTTTCGGTTTGGGGATCATTGAAACGAGAGGCCGTAAATTCTTGTTGATGTAAAACGGTTGCGCAATCAGGGTTGCCTTTTGCTGTAGAAAGAGTGTTATTACACCCGATTTGGAAGTTTCGCACAATGTACTTCCGGGTTATAAAGGTCCATAAAAATTCAGGGCGATATTTTTAAAAGATACATCTACGATCGTTTAAAGTCCAATTGTGTGAAATTGAGATTTTAAACTTTTCTTCTTCTTTTTTTTTTTGTTATAGACGTACGGTTTATGCGTTTTTCGTATTAACACGTTTTATGTTCTTGACGAAATAATGGATATATGCCTCGTTAAAAAAAGTTTTTATTTGTTCTATACTGCATTGAGTTACTTTAAAACTTGTTTGATTAAAAATATTCATGCATGGAAGCTAATATTTTTCGTTTTATATGAACGATTATTATTAGACATGATTTAGAAACTCGGCACAATTTTCTGCAGGCTTCATAAAAATTCTCGGTGTGTATTTTTGAAAGGTATATTTACGATCATTTAAAGGCCAAATGTGTGATATTGAGTTATTAAACTTTTTTTCTTGTTATAGATGTTCATGCGTTTGGCATCAACACCGTTTGAAACTTTTGATGAAATACTTTATACATGCTTTTAAAACAAGTTTTCATTTGTTTTAAACTGCATTGAATTATTTTAAAAATAGTTTGTTTATTCAGTTTTATGCAATACTTTTTATCCAAAAGAAAGTGATTACAATTGATTTGGAAGTTTTGCAAAATGTACTTTACCATATTCAGGTAGTTTTGGCCATAATTTTTTCTCTGTATATTATTTTCATATTATCTTTTATTAAATATTTTTAAATAACAAAAATGGAATGGAAATAATTCAAAAAGTTTTTTTTTTAAAGTTGATATATTTTTAGGAATGTAAATCATATTAAATACAGGATTGTTGAAATCAAATTGTTATTGCTAGCAATTTAAAAACAGATGTGCAATATAACAAACGTTTTTTTCACAATTCAATTTTAAAAATTGCAGTGTAGAGTTCGACTATGAAGACAAAAACAAGTCGTGACTGACATTATTAAAATATCTACATTCAAGAAAAGAAAAACGCCAAAAATTCTTGCAATCAGTCCGACATGATTGTACCCATGAAAATACACATTAGTTCAGTTGGTTACCGCAAGTCAAGGTAGAAAATGACCCAACCTGCGAAACCTTGGAACGAAATATTTGCATTTATGTTATAAATTTATTCATATTGAATAAATTCAATTTAAAGTACTATTAAAAATGAAATTTCAAATAATTACTCAGGTACTTAGTAGAAGCGTTTAGACAAAAGATATTGGCAACTTGAGTAAATCTGATTGGCATACTAAATCAAAGTAAGAATCTCTATAGGTTGTTAAAATTCTCATTATTTCCCAGAAAAGGGATTTATAGTTATTTTTATGGTACTAAAGAATTAAACAGGTTATTAATGTATTCATTTTATATAACGTTTTCTCCAATATTTTTAATGCTATAATAGAGATAAAGTATAAAATAAATATTTTTCTTTCATCAAGTTTTTGTACATTGTTCCTAAAAATCAATTTCTTTATTCAAAAATTGGTTTCAAAAATCCAAATAACAAATGCAGATAACCAAACTTATATATCTAAAAGCTCTGAGGAGATGAAAAACAATATATGCAGCAGTAAAAAAAAATTATTTTCATACATTTCTCCTTTTTGTTCCACTTGAGATTTGAAAAACGAAATACAGAAGGGAATAAGTATAAAAATTTATGGAGCAAATATAATTTTTTTTTTTTTTTTTGCATTGGAATTTGAAAAGGTTTCTTTTTTTCAAATAAATGCTGAAATAAAACTGAAATTTATTCAAGAACATACTTAAAACCGACTGAAGTGCTGAGAAGTTATTAGTTTTAAAGCTTAGTAAAAATAAATAAATAATAAAAGTAAAACGACAAAACGTGACTAATTTTGTTTATTTTTTGTTCTTTATGTTGTAGTTATAGTTGTAATAGCAAAAATTTTCATGTTGAAAATGATTACCACTCGGTGAAAAAAATATCTAATAACTAAAATTATTGTACTGTATGGTAATGACATTTCTAGTAATAAAAGCCATAACTTTAGTTAATAAATAAATAAATGGTATTTAAATCATTCATTTGGTGATTTTCCAGTTCATATAGTAACGTTTTACCGGTAATTCAAGTTTACGTAATTATAGTTCTTATTTCCGCACAGTTAGAACCAAATACAACATAAGGTATCATGATAAATTATCAATTTACATATTATAAAACTATATTTTATTAATAATTTTACCAAAATCATTACTAATGCTCCTCAATAAAAGTTACTGAGCTTTTTGGTGGTCTCGCATAGAGCCAAAAACATGGTAAATTTGGCAATATTCTGGTAGTTTGGACCATACCTTTTTTTAGTGCAGAATAATAAATCTATGCATTTTAAATACCATGCAGGTGACGTATTGGATTCCTAAGTGAATTTTTTTTTAAAGAGAACATATCAAATACTCTTCAGCTATGTATGTGCATTCAACTTGTTTATTATCTTATCAAGTATCTATATATTCTTCCACGGTAAGACAAATGATTAGGATATGTTAAAATTTTATTAATCACTATCAAGTGCAGATTTATGCATTCAGGTTAAAAAGTATTTTTATTTGCGATAGATTTGTATTAGAGGTGGATTATGTAACGGTACATAATGTTATTGCTGTAGATTATGTATAACTTTTATACATTCAAAATTAAAATATAAATAGCTTTCTTGAAATCTATAACCACATTTCAGTAAATATAAAATCTCAAATGCAATCGTAATTGTAAAAAAAATTTGGCATTTAACCAGATTTTATTAATGTCTGACAAACGGTACATAATAGTGTCATAACTTATAACAGTACAATTATAAAAATATAATGTTCTAACTAACATTTTCGATTTATGCCTAATTATATTGCAACTTTGAAAAATATTATTGTGCACTTTTAGTATCACTTTGTTGCAGTTATATTTTTGATCATTGCTTAATACTTCTTTGCTCTTTCTTAAGTTGCAATTCGATAGGTAAGTAATTAATAATAAAAATTTTATAACTTATTTAATTGTTTACTGTATTAAAATACCTTGAAGATGCAATTATTATGAATAGATTACGTAGGTAATCTCACAATTATCGAATAGTTTAGATGAGATTTAGCCGATACTGATATGCACATAATTACATATATGTATCTTTTATTTTGCCGCAATATCTTTATCCCCTTTTTGAGATACATCCGAGGAATTAATCGATAGTGTGTGTATACAACGTTCATTTTAGCAGGAAAGAAGGAAGCATAGAGCTTAGGGCTCTCTTTTTTCCTTTGATTATTGATATAATGCTGGACACCTTGGAGGAGCATTGTTGGCGGAATAGCCCCGAGATGATACGTGTGAAAGAAGGGAAAAAAGAAAAGACGAAAGGCAAACAAATAGGGATTAGTGGCCGGGTGATTAAATGGAACCAGCGATGGTGCAGGGGGATTTGGCGCAGAAACAGGAAATGGACGGGAGTGGAACTGCTTCATAAGGCCAATCTTTGATTCTACGTGCTTGGCCTGCTTCCACCACAATCCTCACATCCAACAGACATCGAGCTTTGATTCGAGACCCCGAACAGAGAAAACTTTCTTCCCCCCCCCCCTTCCAAGAATGACAGATGTACTAGAAATGATGATTTTGTGATGTATTAGGGAATGTTTTTGCAAGCTTCTGGTAAATGAAACAAACGAGATAAACGGCTTACAACAAGAAATTAAAGTTTTTCAACGATGACTTGAATTTTGCTGCCGGGCACAAAACAATATTTTTAATTTAAAATTCGCAAAAGATTGCGGATTAGAGAACTATATAATGAAACATAAACTACAATTTTTAGTTTCAATTTATTCCTTTAAATGAAATTTTTTTTTTTTTAATTCAAACAAAGTAGATCACTGAAAATTTTTATTAATAGTTCATAAAATGAGGAAAAAATCAAACTAAAAATCAACAGTTGCTGTTAACACCTTATAAATTTGTTTCAGTAACTGAAAATAAAATTTGTTTTTTTTTACCTTCCAATTTTTTCCCAATATTTTACTGCAAGATAGAACAACCCCAGAAAGAGGTAATTCAATTACCAAATACTTAATACAAAGTACTGCAACTGCTGAAAGGTTTTTTAATAATTCAAAGTACCATTTTTTTCAATTATTGACACTTCGAATTATAACATGGTGCAAACTTTTAACAATTTTAATAAGGTGTTAATGTGAAGTATCGTGTAATAAAATTAAGAAAGGATCTAATTGTACTGTTTGGTTCAATTTAGTATTATTAATTTTGCAACAAACTTGAATAATATTATTGCTCTTTACGATTCATAACTTTTAACTGTGAACGAGTTTGATGTGTGAACAAAGCAAATTTGAAAAATTTGAAGAAGAAAAATTAATAAAAGTCATCACTCTTATTTCCAAGATCTTTATTAAATTATGAATATAGATTTAAATTTTCTACAAATTTAAATTAAGAGAACAATTGATTTAATTCGTCCTGCGTGTCATTTAAAAGTTTTCAAATACACTGTTAGAAATTTCTCGGAAAAAATGGTTAAATAACAATTGATTGCATGGCTATTTTACCATATTTAATCAACACAGTCAAATGACCATAAATAAAATGGTAATCAAACTGTTAAGCTTAAGAAAAACTGTTTATTAACTGCTTTCACCTAATACGGTTAAACAACCAGAATTTTATCGCACCAACTAGAACCACCTAATGAAGGTACTTAGTTCTTCGCTACTGCGTACATATCATAGCCGAGTGGGCTTATCTGTTAATCTTATGACCTACAGAAGTGGAGTTCGAGTCCTAGTGTTGACACTACATTATTTTCTCCATTCCGTTCAACACGTGAAGAATTCCTAGTGTCCAGCACTCTCCAATGACCATTAACTTACGAAAGGCCGAGCTTCTATACCTAGTTAAAAAAAATTATTACGTTTTTAAAAAATGATAGTTGTAAATGGTTAAAAAACCGTATAGTTTTGTATTCATGGTTTTATAATGATATTTTTGTAAATAGTTACAATACCATAAAGGAAAACAAATTTCTTTTCCGTAAACTTTACAGTTAATCGGATGGACAGACAGCTGCCAGTTATATTACCGTAATTTAAGAAGGAAAATTTTAACGGTGTAGCTATTTGAAAGAAAACAAAAGAATTCTTTATTGAATAGCAAGCATGTACATACATAAAAACGTCTTACTAAAGCAAACATATTTTATCTTATAATTTACAATACTTGTTAATTGTTGAAAGAAAAAACCACCAAATTTTATTTTAAAATAACTTGTAAGGATAAGGTGGCTATTTAATGCTTAAGTGAGTAAATTTTAAAAAAAAAATTCGATTTAACTAAAATGTCAATTTGTAACTAAATGTCTTTTGTGTTATTTATTCAAGTTGTGCTATTTAGTATCGTTCTTCTTTCTTTGCACGGTTAATATTATTAAATATGACATACATTTTTTCATTTTAAATATTATTTAAGGATCTCAGGAAGGATAAAATAACAACGTGAAAAGAGTCAAAAAAGAAATTTTAACAGACATACAATCGTCTCTATTCAATAGAAAGCGTTTATTTTTGTGTAAGATCCTGAGTGACACTGACAACGGTGCTTTTTTATAGAACCAAAATAATAGTGTATCTGTCCTTTTTCAAATTGTTTAAACTTTATTTCAACACAACATGAAGTAAACCTTTTCTTTCATAATGCTTATTGCTAAATATAAAATGTGTGTAAGTATGGGACACTGCGCGTTTTCAAATTATCATTTTGTGATAAATAAATAATCCCAAGAAACTGAGGCGATAAGATATTACCTGATTAAAAACTTAATTCTCTTCTAAAATATATAAATAGGAAAAGACAGTCGACATTTTCCAAGCGCTCAAAAACAGGCACCCATTTTCAAGTCTTGCCAGGCATGAATGTTCCCAACACTTTTGTTTCTCCTCGCTCAAGTCGGACAAGTCTTTAAAATGTGCCTGTTTTTGAGTGCTAGAAACACGTTGATTGTTTTTTCCTATTTATATATTGGGAGTACAAATTAGTTCGGTCCGTTTTCAAAAGATGGCTCTGGCTGTTATGAATGTTTCAAAGTGACAGTGGTTTAGAGAAGGTGGTTTCAGAGGTTTCAGAGAAGTCAGACATCTGTCAATAATATTCAGTTTATATCACTTTGAGTTTCATACAAAAACCCTGCTCTTTACTTTGTTAAATATGTCAAATTTTGTGATAACTAAGCAGCATTTGCGGGAGGTTTTATGTTTCTGCTTTAATTAGAAGAAAAGTGCAGCTGAAGCGCATCGAATGCTTGTAGAAGATTATGGTGGCAATGCTCCAACTGATAAATCATGTAGGGGAATGGTTTCGACGTTTCAAGAATGGTGAATGGTATTGTATACTATGAGCTGCTGCAACCTGGCGATTCCAGTACAAGCGATCGGTATAGACTACAATTTATTCGTTTGAACACTTCATTACGAGAAAAATGGCTAGAATACGAGCATAGATATGACAAAGTTATTCTCCTGCATGATAGCGGTCGGCCTCATGTCGCAAAAGTGGTAAAAATTATTTGGAAACGCTCAAGGGAGATATTTTACCGCACCCACCGTATTCGCCGGACATTGCTCCTTCTGATAACTGGTTGTTCCGACGGATGCAGCACGATTTGGCAGGTCACCGGTTCACTTCTTTCGCAGAAACCGAAAATTGGTTCCTAACTTGGATCGCCTCAAAAGAGGAGATATTTTTTCGAGATGGAATTCGAAAATTGCCTGAGATGTGGGAAAATGTAGTAGCCAGCGATGGGCAATATTTTTATTAATCTGTTCATTCTTTTTTTTTCTGAAATAAATGTATTTTTGACCGCAAAAAAACGGACCGAACTAATTTGTGCTCGCAATATTTTTGAAGCAAATGAAGTTCTTAAACAGGTTCTTAAACAGGTAATATCTTACATCTTCAGTTTCTTGGGATTATTCATTTAGCTTACACTTTCTTTCATAACTAGGAAAAAACCAAATAGCTTACACTGTTTTATTCATAACACTGCCTGAAAATATAATGGTAATTTACTGTCATTAGTTTCAGGAATTTAATCTGGTAGTATTTAATATGTTTCTCCTCTGGGGTTGTTTAAAAAAGGTTTGCGGTGAGCAAGGAACGTTTAAATGCAATGTCACTTAAAATTAAATTTAATAAAATCCTGTATTATTCAACCAAAAAGAGAGTTGTAGAACTCCGAGTAACAGAAAAATTCCTGAGCTTGCATCGTTTCCACTTTTCGAAGTACATCAGCGACATAAAATATTTCCCGGATTATCAACAATTTTTCTACTCCTCTACACTTCATTTCCTCTACACGCTCCCGGAGGACCAACGGAACCAAACGCGCAAACAATTTTCTGTTCATTTTTTTTCCAACTTTTCTCACCCCCTCTAGGTACAAAGTCGCAAGTTCTTATGGGTGCACTACATTATTATATATATACTCAACCTGATTGTCTGAACCGCTTTTTCGGAAAGAAAAAAGTTACAACTAGCTTGTTTTTCCCCCAACTTTTCTTTCAGGGGTTTTCCTTCTTTTCCTCTTTTTTTTCCCCTTTAGCCTTACTCTCTGTCACGTGACCGGAGGTTATAAGCAGACACATAACACGATTAGAAAAAAATTCAGCAATTCTGTAAATACCTCATATAAACTTTATTTCAAATGCAGCGGATTACATAACGAATTTATCATACGTGAAATAATTGAGTAATAATTTTTTTTTTAAAGAAAAGCGGAAAAAACTAGACTTTTAAAAAATATAAAAATTGAAAAACACGCTAAATGGCTTGAAACAAACTAGATTAAGAACTTTGAAACTAAGTATTTACTGAAATTATTTTTAATGTCATATTTAGTTAAGAAAAGTATAAATATACATTTAGAGAAAAAAAAATTAAAATTTTGTTTTTAACATGTATGGTATTCATTACTTCATTTTTGAACATAAAGTTCAAAAACAAGAATAAAAATTTTTGATATTTTCATCAAAATTTGTATAATTATATACAAATTTTCATATAAATTTTGTCTGTCTAAATGAAAAAAAATTGAACGGAGTAAAAAAATATGGTAAAGTTCATGTTAGTAACATTTCCGGTAATAAATGCTTTTAATGCCATGCTCTAAGATACAACGATAAAATTACCAAATTTTATCACGCATTATAAAACCAAATTTTATTGTTAATTTTACCAAAATCATTACCAAATCGGGTCCGAAAAATTACCGAGCTTTTTGGCGTATCCATAGAGCCAGAAACACCAGAAATTTTACCAATTAAATTTGATAAATAAATTAAATTTGAAAATACTTATTTTCTTAATGTGGGATTTTTAAAAATAATATTTATTTCGTATTTTAAGAATCTTTCATAATACATCACTATTTCTTGAATATACTCTAATTTTTTAAATTATAGAAATAAGCGAAGCATTTACGCCAAAAAGTATGTCTAATAAGTTTTTATTCTATTTTATGACCGCCGTTGAACAGCCGACCCAATTTTTGGGTTTACGACTACCAATGTTCAACTCCATAGCCTTGTAATTTTGAACCAATTCAGAAGATAAGGAAACTCCTGGATCAGTACCCCCAGAGGTATTGATTTGTTATGGGAACGTGGAGTTTGAGACTCGACAGATTTAACGTGCATCAGTCACCATTTATAACACGGGGAGTCTTCGACCGGCGGGGACCGAACCCACGAGCCCTTGGACATGGGCCCGTCACTCCACCGAGCAGGCTATCCCGGCCTAGTTGTCTAATAAGTTAGAGTTAAAAAAATGTATTTATTTCATTCCATATGGAATAAATAACAACTCAAAATTTATAATGTTTGTGGAACGGTTGGAGTCCACTGATCAGCGGTTGCGAAACAATGCTTTAGAGCATAGTTATTTTTAGTATGATGTATAAGTACAGCGTTTATTCTTAAAATTATTCCAGAACTTTAAACATGGCTTAAAGTTTTTATTTTTATTATAGGCGTTAAGATATAATGAAATATTCTCTGTTTCAGAAATTTTACTCTGCGGTAACGGAACTTTAAATTTTTAATGATCTGGATATCATCTTTTGAAAACTTCTCATAGTTTCTAGATTCTTGCTGTTATTGTTTCCAATTCTTCACAATATAGTCTCAGCTTTATCAAATCCATAATCCAAACACTCTGGCAAAGTCACTCAAAAAGTTGGTTTTAAGAGAATGTCCTCTAAGGAAAATTCCAGATAATAGAGGATGCTTTCGAGGCGGGGTGTTCAAATTGGACTCGCTACATGCTGGGAAGACTTTGCGCCTAAATTTGAAAGTTAAGGATTTTAAATGACCACTGATGAACCGCGAAACTGCCGTTTGATCCTATCTATCACAATTAAACTCTAAGAGCACAACCAGGGCTTTTTCTGCCAAACCAGTAGTGAGGATCTTGTTAACTCAATTTATTACAAATATCTACAAGTAATGT
Source organism: Parasteatoda lunata (assembly GCA_949128135.1). Lineage (NCBI taxonomy): Eukaryota > Metazoa > Arthropoda > Arachnida > Araneae > Theridiidae > Parasteatoda > Parasteatoda lunata. Next base: position 110,586,400 of record OX421971.1, on the reverse strand, counting down.
ACTTTTAACTAAAGATAATCCATTTATGCTATAATAAATACCTGCAAATAATAAATTAATAGATAATGCTAAATTTTATAAGCAGCCATTAATAAGTTTAAATCTACTTCTTTTTTTAAATTTTATCTATGAAAAAGTTTTCTTTTAAAAGGATTTATTTTGATTGAATCACTTCAAAAATCATTTCATCTCTTCCATAATTCAGGAATGGTAGGTTTTCTTAGTAATCCTCTTAAAGATTACATGTTTCATAAATATAGCAGTGTAATAGCACACTATCATAATCTTCTCGAAATCTCGATCGTACGGTTGCAGTCATCTGTTGAATAAAGATGGCACGTGATAGTATGTGATCTCGAATAAGTGTAAAACGATACTTAAAGTTGATGACTTTAGTTAGAACGAAGTAGTATTTCGACTCCAAAATGTAGCGTGATTCAAAATATTAAATAACCGGCAAAAGCTGGCGAATTCTATCCGGCTTTTAGGGTGAAAGTAGTTTTTCTACAGCTTTCAGCAAAAGCTTCTTTTTTCTTCTTCTTCCTCTCATTAGATGTCTGGTGAGTAAAAAGGAACGAGCGGAAAAGAAATCTGAAGGGGAAATAAATACAAGGCTGAAGACGTCCTAATCCTAGGTCTTCTCTAAATGTGTCTGCCCTTGTTTCTTTTCAATCTCCCAGTCCCCAGTGCGACCAAATCCCCAGCGACGCTTACAGAATTTTGATTCGAATGTACTTTCGCCAAGAACACCCCTCCTTTTTCCTTCACCCTCAATCCTGTCTTGCTTACCCACGCACCACCCTTCATGCTATTGTTTTTACGCGGGAAAATCGGCAAATACTTGCTATGTGTAAAGTGTGGACGTTGTGCCAAAGAGAGCTGTAAGCCAGATGAAGTTATTTCTTTGGTTTTACAGAGTGCCGCTTCGAATTTTTAACAAGTTGTATTGGTTGGGGATTTAATGAAGGGCAGTTCTACACAGACATATCACTTCGACGAATTTGGTTCGTTAGGATGTGCTTTTTTTTTACTTGCCTGATTCCTTTCATTTTCCTTTTCTGTTCGATTTCCCATGATTCTGGAATGAATTCGTTAAAATTTAACTGATCAAGGAAGAATGGTAGTCAAAAATTCATGAAAACTGAAATCGTGAGATTCATTCTGAATGGGAAAAAAAATGCTGCAAAAGTATTTAATTTTTAAAGGTGGAAAATTTTAAAATGTACGTTTTTATTTATTTCTCGAGCATTTTACCGAAATACATTAAATAGTAAAATACTTTTTTCGCAATGAGTTGTTCTTTTACATCGTCCACTGTTTAAATTCTTAAAAAACAATTCTAATCTGTATTCAATTTTCTAAGAATTCACACAGATAATCAGATAAGGAAGCTAGCATGAAATAGTGTCTTATTTAATGAAGATATAACTGTAGCCATCTATATTCTACAAGGAAATTCACCACAAACGATCGAGGAAAACAAATACTAACTCTAAATTCACTACAATAAATAAGAAAACACTAAAAGTTTTATAATTTACTTCATAATCGGCGATGAACAGCCGGTCCAATTCTGAGTTTGTGACCATCAATGCTCAGCTCTGTAGTCTTGCTATTTTGAACCCGACCCAGAAGACAATGGGACTCTTGGGTCCAGCATTTCGACAAACTAGTCCATCTTTTGATGGAGAAGGTCTTCTTGATGGAACTAACTCTTACTTGCGTTTTACATGTAACAAAACACGAAAAAAACCACAGTAAGCTTGACAGCAAAAATATTGCACTAATTGTTTTTAAATTTTATAATTGTCATTAAACAGCCAACCCAATTTTGAGTTTACGACTACCAATGTTCTACTCCTTAGTCTTGTAATTTTGAACCCAATTCAGATGACAAGAGAAATTTTGGTACATACTAAAGTAAACATACTTATATTAGACTGGCTACATTAAAGAGGAGCAGTACTAATTTTAAATTTAGAAGAGCTAGATCTATAAAGGATAAAATAATTCAGTAACAGATAATTCTTAGACCATGTTCTGTGAGAAGTTCGGCACAATGGAGGGTTGAGAAACACAGTCTAACATAAGGCTGGCAATAAAAACGAGCAGCAATAATTTCGAAATTAGAAGAGTTCGACCTATAAATGAAGAAATAATACAGTAATAGATAATTCTTAAATCTTGTTCTGTGAAGAGTTTGGTATAAAGGTTGGTTAAGTAAATCCATACTTATAAAAGACTAGCTACACTAAAAACGAGCAGCACTAATTTTGAAATTAGAAGAGTTTAATCTATAAAGGAAAAAAATAACGCAATAATAGATAATTCTCAAACTACTTTCTGTAACGAGTATCGCACAAAGGATGGCCGAGTGAAACAAAGACAAACACTGGACTAACCTCAAGAAGGACGCTAAGAACAGACACATTAAGTAGAGATGGAAGGGGAAAAAAAGAAGCAGGAAAAGGAATAAGAGTAAGGCTCCGGGGAAATTAATAGCTGCGTGTCATATAAGATAGACCCTATCTTTCGCTAAAGAGGAATCTTCCAACCAACGTGGCCATATTTTTGTTCTGCAGATCCTTTTGTTTGACTTGCCGCTCGAAGATGGATTTGCAGCCGTCAAAAATGAAACTCGAAGTCATATTTCATATTTAAATATTAGAACGAAAAATGATTTTCTCTTCTGTCTTTCTGCAGATTTTTTTCATGTTTTTATTTTTCGAAGTCCCTTTAAAAAGAATGCTAGTTTTCTATAGAGTGAGGTCTTACGGGGATAATGCTCGGTTCTTTATTCGAAAAAGAATAGAAATAACATCGCTTTGAAAATGGCAGCGTGTAAAAGGATTTACTACGAATAAACTGCACGTAATTAGTTTATTTGTTGAGAATAACGATGAGTGCGCTATGCGTGTTAAGATTAAATTCGTTGCGGTAGAAGACTTTTTAAAGCTTGCCGAGATTTATTTAATTTTGCATGAATATATATATAAACATGTAAAGACTATCTAACATATAATAGATGTCTGTGTGTAAAAAAAAATTAAACATTTTCACAGAATTTAACTTCAACTGGGAAATATTAATTGCAATTTCAGACAACAACTTGTATAATTTTTATCGTTGCATTTAAATTCACAAAATTCTCAACAGATAAAATTAGGAAATTTAAAAATATGAATTAAAATGACGAAGCGAAAGAAATTTTTACAAAATTATTAAACATTTATTTCAGCAAATTATTCCCAGTTGTAATTATTAATTAAATAATTGCTATTGCCATTGATAAAAGTTCAAAAACAAAACTTACAAGAATTATTCGATGTCAAATTTACGTCAAAAAATACAATTTTTGGGATTTTAGAATCATTTTATCAATAATATAAATTATGACTATAGGAGATTAACGCGCTTTCATAAAAAATAACAAACTATAATAAGGTTATTTATATTCTAAATAAAAAATTAATACAATTATAAAAATTTAACTTATTAATTATAGCTTGATTTCTTATGTTACATTTATTTTTAAAGATATTGTCCTTATGTACGCACGATGCTTTTACATGATACCGTTGATAAAAAATTCAACACAAGAATATTTAAAATAACTTAAATTCTAATCTTATGGAACATTTATGTTGGCTGTGTGTTCATGAAGCAGTTTTAGAAACATCTTTCAAAGGTGAATGTCATTAAGGGTTGTCATAATCTAAACAAAATGTTTAAAGAGGTAGCTGAAAATATATACGTTTTAAATTATACGTAACTTTAAAAAGTATAGTTTTAAATATATGGTTGCAAAAGACGAACTTTGTAATTAGTTTTTATGTTAAATTGAAAACTAAACTGAAACATTTGTCAGCTGCATGTAAAAAATGTAGCCATTGGAAATATTTTATTCCTTCAGGATCATAGCACACCAGATTGTGCGCAGGAGGATGTGATATCGACAAGTCTTAAATTAAATAAGCAATTAAAAAGATACGATAAGCAATGTCATAAATGTAATAAAAAGTCTACATTATCAATGAAATGCTAATACTAGCTTCTATCAACAAGAATTTTAATTTTAAAAAAATTAATTCAATTTGTGTTAAAAAATTAATTCCCGAGTGATTCCGAGTTCATACAACACTAAAAAGTCAAATTAATTCATAGAAAGTCAAATATTTTAGAATATTTTACGTATATTTTTATCTTTAAAGTATCTATACATTTATATAAAAAACATAACGTACTTACTAGAAAGCAATTCATTTACTTACAAAAGCTGGCTGTAATAAATATTATCCAATTTTCATTTTAATGATTTTAGATTTGAGTCACATACCTAAAAAAAAAGTGGAAACAAATAAGATTAAGAAAGAATTAAAACTCGTAGGAGAATCAATAAAGAAGTTATACGCAATTTTAAAAAAAAATTGCAAAAGTTTCGTTATATATTAAAAATAAAAAAATCGCTTACAGAATTAATTAAGGATTTAAATATTAAGCATTAGCCTACGAAATTGAATTAAATGCTGTGAATCTATCATTGGATCGATTTTAGTAGTGCTCAAAATTGCAGGAATGTCGATGTTATATTTAGGAGAAAATATATTCTGTTTGTATACATAAAATAGCGTTATTAGGTACAAACACTTTGAGTACATCAGCCGTAATATCCATGTTTACCGTAAGATATTATACCGTAATTTTTGCAATAATACTTATTTATTTAAAATGATTCAGTGATTTTACGGTAATTATTACTGTAAAAATTACGGCGGATTAGATTTTTTTGACCCGTAAAAATTAATGCATTCATGCATATTATATTTTAATCCATGCATATTATAGTTTAAATTACGAAATTAGGCACTAAAACGAGCTTTTTTCTAAATAAACATGCTTAGCTTCAAATAACCGTCAAAACATGAGGAGCTAGCAGGAATTTGTATATTATTGTCCCAAAAAGTTTAAACTGGGGAGAGAAGTTGAAACTTTGAACCATTGGAACTAATGAGGCAAATTAAAAATTTTGCCCACAATTATAAGACTAACTTATCCAAGAATATTCCTGCACAAATATTTTTTAAGAACCATTTAATATTTTTTATTATTTTAATTATTTATTTTAATAAGTGCTAAAAAACTGAATTTCAACGTACACAATTTTTTACACCATTGCATTACAAGTTGTTTTAAGTTGGAGTATTAAGATCTGAAGGTAACTGGAAGATTAACCCACTGGCGGTTTAGCAAATGGGCGAAATTGGGAGAATGTTTCTCCCCTATACATTATTTCCCTATCTCATAACATGGAAAAACCGGTTTTGCTATGCGGAGAAGACTGCAGGTTAAATTACGACTTCTTACGCGCAGAACCGTCAGTGAATTAATTGTTAATATTATTTCAATAATGAGCCAAACAATTTGAATTTAAACGTACACAAATTTATTATTAGACTCTTTATATAAATTTTTTTTTTCAAATGAGAATGTCAAAATTTAAAGGGAATCGGTTGAGTAGTTTTTGACAAATAAAAATTACATAATAGGACATCTTTGAAATGGCGATAAAGTCAAATAGTGAATTTAATATTTAGTTTTTGAAACTAACGAACCAGTCTCCTGACTAAACAGTTGAGACTATATTTTCCACACTGTAACTACCCCATACTTGTAGGGTTAAAAATACGAATCCTTCAAGAAAAAAAAAATGTCTTCAATCCAGAGAAAGTATGTGTTTGAGTCTTGTTTTCTCTGCATAAAATGGTTTTCATTCTTAAATAATCGTCTTAAATGTCGTCTTCAATAATTAATTACCATAATTAAGGCAAGTTACTCGAACCGTGAAGATTGAATTCTATTGCATTAAAACCATATCAATAGATGAATGGTTATCCAGCGTGTTATTTATTCAGTTATTTTTTAATAGTCGTAAGGAAGATTATTTTTAGTAAGTTGCACACATATGTATGTGATATTTTTTTATATCATTATAAATAGTTAGAAACTTGACCGCATAAGAAATTTAACAAAAACTTAAAAGTTTAAGTTACAAAAATTAATGTGTCTAGGGGAGTTTCAGTGTCAAAGAGGAAAAAAAACTAATTTTTACGATAAAGCATATTTCTTGCTTCATGAGAGGTTTTATCTCTAAGAGAGATAACATCCCCATTCCTCATGAGAGTTAAAAAAAAATGATGATTCCAGAATGAATCAATATGCCAAGAAAAATAAGATGTACACCGGGAAAACGATTCACCACAAGGAAAAAATTGAAATGACGATCATAAATTATTTTTGCATCTTTTTCCTTCAAAACTACTATTTTGAGCGATCGTCATAAAACTGATCCTGCATCCCATGCTAAGGGAGATTGGGGGAATTATTTTTCTACTCCTTGTTTGTTAGACATCAATGCAAAAACACGTTACTTCTTGTTGAACATACCATAAATATTTCTCAATTTGTTTTTATGGTCTTTTCTACCTTCCCCGCACCTTCCTTGCATTCGTTTCAACTCGTCCGACAATGAGACTTCAGGCAAACTTGGAATAGTCCATCAATCTTTAAAAATTACATCAGATTACTTATTGATCCTGGTTTTTTCTTGGCTCGTTCGCAAAGAAATTGAAATTTATTAAATGGGGAACTAAGCGTCAAATGGTTGGGAAAATTTGAGGATTTGAGTTGTCAAAGTTTATTTTGATATCAAGAAAAATGGTTGTATTTGCATATATTTCGAATTGGTGCACGAAATGTTTGAATATATAGATATTAATTGAATTTTACGCATTGACGATTTATTTTGTTAAATTCTAAATTTTGATTAAAATGATTCTTTAAATTACATTATTTTGCAAAGATATAAAGGAAAATATAATAACATGTTTAAGCAAAGTTATTAAATTTTTAATCATAACATTAGTAGGAAACATTATCTTAAAATATATAAAACAATACTCTTTTTGTAATTACGTTGTGCACTCAAGTGAAGAAATTATTTTCTGCAACCGGGTAAGTAACTGAGAGAATTATATTCGAATTTCCAATTAAACAAAGTAATCCCATTGGATTACAGGATTTTTAATAGATGTATAATTCTTAAACAAATAATACTTTTTCAATTAATTTTTAATTTAATTTATTTGACATTATTGATTAATATGTTATTAGAATGATTTTAATTAATAAAAATAGCTACTTATTTAATCACGAGAATCAATTAGTTAGTGTCCAAAAGTTTTGTGATAACCTTTGTGACATGACATTACTATGATTTAAATCTCAAAAATTATAATCGAGCTGCTTCAATTTCTTCAAGATTGTTTTTTTTTAATACATGGAAATATTACTTATAAAAAAGGACAACAAGAATTTCGTGATTAGGTAAATATTTTTTGTAACTTATCAACTCTATCTCTGTGAAAAATACTATCTGTAAACTACTATTTTTTTAAATAAATAGCTCAATTTATTTAATGATAATATTTATGATAATTATGATATTATTTATGCTAATAAAGAATTATTCACAGTATCATACTCTTCTGATAAAATTTCTTAAAGATGATAAAAAAAAAAAATTATTAGTTGATACAAAATTTTTTCAATGATTCTTCAGCATTTTCAATCCAATTTCTCTTCACAGCGTTGTATTGAAATCAAAACTTTTTACCTCTTAAATATAAATTTTGATATTGTATTCTTAGTATAAAATTTAGTCTTTAAAGACATTTACTAGCAATTCACAAGTTTTTAAAGCTTATTCAATAGAACCGTGTATTCGATTTATCTTCACTGCCATGACAACAATACCAACAATAGCTCCGAAAGTTTGAGAAAACTTTCATCAACTTCAATGAATCCATCCAAACATTAAAGAGGCTGGATAAATGTTACCACAAAGGTTGGATCTGGAACCCCATTGCAATCGGGTTGTACTTGCAAAGGGAACTGATTGCCTTAGTTGGAAATAAGATTGCTCCAGAGCATCCCTTCTTGATGAACCTTTCGGTCCGTTCTTGTGCGTGTGGGAAGGATGCTTTCATTGTTTAGTCAAGGAAGGGGGGATCTTTAGCTGGGGTCTCCTGGGGGTTGGACAGGAAGATGCTCATCTGGCCTTAACATCCCTCCCCTTCTTCCGCAACGAGGTGAGATAAAGAGGGGGTGTGCATCGACTTGGCCCCAATCAAATTACCCATTACCCAAATGCATTGAAGCAATTGGGAAGAAATGCATGGGACAACCCACTGGATGAGAGGACGAGTTTTTCTCTGGCTTTAGTGCAATGGAAGAAGACAATCCTCAATTAGATATTCTCTTTGTAACGGTGTTAGCTGATACACCCAATAGTCATTCTATAGGCTTTAGGAAGATAAATGAAGATGACTACTTATATTTAAATGAATATTTAATTATTAAATAGACATTTAAAACCAAACGTTTGATGATGGAATTGCCATTTAGAGAAAAAGGTCAATAACAGCAAAACTATGTTCATAAACATACGCAAAGTACGAGAAAATATTACTAAAAATTTGGGGGTGCCCGATATGTGGTTAAATAGTTATTTTTCTATAGAAATAATTCTATCAGATTTAGATTAATATATTTAGTTTTTCTTTTTTTTTTGACATGTAAAAGTTTTACAAATAATTTAATTGATCTCATTATAAAGCATGACCTATGTTTCAAATGACACCATCCAAGAAATGAATTAGTGGAAGTTTGAGATTGTGCTGCACCCTCCTTATTTTTCGTATTTTTCTCCCACGATGATTTTTAAGAATCAGTAGATTTCAATGAAACTTTTCTTTGGAGACACGTTAACGTAAAGTAGAATAAACCTCAACTTAACATAACTATTGAAACAGAATAAACAAAGTCTAAATATATATATATATATATATATATATATATATATATATATATATATATATATATATATATATATATTAGATAATTCATAATACTCCTTTTTCCATTTGAAATTTTTCTTACAGTCTATTTTAACAATTAAATTAATTATTTAAAAAATTTGAACATATTTTTAAATAGTTTATAAATTCCTTTGTATAATATTTACATTTCTTAATCTATTTCATGATTTTTTCTATGTTATTAACCATAAACAAATAAAAATTTTAGGCGAATTTTTTTTTCTCCATACCTTATAGGACCTAACACTTTCAGACTTTAGACAAATTATATATTATTAATCTTCAAAGAATATTTAGACTTTTGAATTTCCTATTCTTAACTTATGTAAGATAGTTCCCTGCAGGCAGAATTTTAAAGGAAGCACTTTTAAAATGTCGCAAGCATAAGTACCTATGTAATGTAAATAATTTTATTTCCTAAAATAATTTTCTTTGAAGATTTTATAATTTTATTTAATAACATTATTTAATTTTACGATTCTAAAATTTCAGGAAAGAAATGGGGTATCATAACAAAAAAAAAAAAAAAAAAAAAAAAAAAAACACTTTACATGACAGGATCTTGTTAAATTACACACTGTTAGAATTTCCATTCTAAAATTATGGTAAAATAACCAGCAGCAGTCTGTCCATCCAATTAAGGTGCATTTTTTACCTTTACTTTTTTTAAACCGTTTACAACTAATATAGTCAAAAACCATAAATGCAAAACTATACGGTATTTTACGGTTTTTTAACCATTTTCAATTGAAACAGTAAAAAAGAAATTTAACTGAACGTGGTGCTTCAATCAATGCTAAATAAGAGTATCGCATTCTAATAGTCCAGGTTCAAATAACAGGATGTTCAAGACACTAGAAACTCTTCATGTGTTGAGGGATTGAAAGAAATATTGTAGTGTCATCTCTGGGACTCGAACCCCCGTTCTGTCGGTCACGGAATTGACAGAGGAGCACTCTTGGCTATAATAACCTAGCTACAAGGAACTAAGTAGCTTCATATGGTGAGCCTAACTGGTACAATAAAATTCTCTTTGTTTAACCGTGCTAGGTGAAAACAGTTAATGCATGGTTTATCTCACAGTTAATAGTTTTAATACCATCTTATTCAAGGTAATTTGAATGTTTTGTTTGAAAATTGTAGAATAAAAATTGAATTGTGATTTAACCATTTTTTAGAGAACTTTCTTACAGTGTATACTGTTGTTTCTTTAAAAAATATAATCAAAAAATACTTTCTTTTAACCTCACATTATATATACAAGCAGGATGTATGGTTTCATTCCTACCAGTTAACACTTAAATTCCTAACAGTGTTAGGAATATATAATAGCGAAATGTTCTTTAAATAGCAGCCTTCAAACAAAGGTTAAAATGAACTGAATGATGTTCAATTCGCAGTTCAATTTAGAGTGTCATGCGAATATCAATAAGCCTGCTATGGGAGTCTAAGCAAATTTTTAAAGCAGAGGGTACATTTCCTAATTTTCAATGGCGCCATCCATCGCCAAGAATACGACTTCAGTCACACACACGTCACAGCCATATGCACGTTACAGGGAGACCCATTCATACTTCCTTCATTCATCCACAGATCGTAATTGTAACCTGAACCAGAGAACAATCAATCTCCAATTCAGTACCTCCAGAGAAATTGATTTGTTATGGGAACTTGGAGGACTCAGTGACTCTGACAGATTTAATGTGCACCAGTCATCATTTAACACGCGGGAATTCTTTAGATGGTGAAATTCATACTCACGCTCTCATGAGCATGAGCTTAACGTCCTACCAACAAGGATATCACAGCTCTAAGGGGTGTCTTGACTCTACGAAAGTCTCTTTCCAGAATGTCTTTAGAAACATTAAAATGATTAATCAAAAGTACCATGCCTGATGAGTTCAAAAAGAACCTCTCTCTTAGAATAATTTAAAAGTTTTGAAAAGACAAATTATCTTAGTCTCTAAATGGCCCAGACGCAAAATAATGGCTGAGTTTCAGACTCGGCACTGGCTACGAATGCTTCTCGAAACATTTGCACCGTTTTCGCATACTTACAAGCCTTAGCAGCAGTCGCATATTAGACGGGCCATAGATGGCGACAATTTAATCATTCGCCGAGCTTTATCCAAAGGTTCTCTTATGGACCGCTATTGGCCAGGGGCCTTTTTGATTCATAGATTAATGCTACAATTACTTTTCTTGTTCTCTACGTTTTTTTTTTTTTTTTTTTTTTTTTTTTTTGTCTCAATGTTTGGTCTACTTGTATTTATTGTTGTAGTTGACTTTATAATTGCATGTATTGCAGTAGTTGACTCGACTCGATCCCTGCATTTATTGTTGTAGTTGATTTGATCCTTGTATTTATAGTTTTAGTTGAGTTTCAAGCTTGCAATTAGAATTAAAAAGAAGAATCAAAATGTGTTCAAATCTCAGAAACTAATAATAAATTTTTATTCGAATTATTAATCATACAAAATTAATATGTATTACTAATTTTGGATCTTGAATAACCAAAGAGTCATTCTTTACAAATCTTATCTTAAGGTATCCAACTAGTTTCAAAAACTTTTTTTTTAAATATTTATAGAAAATTTTCAAAAATTAGTTTATTTGTCTTATTATGTGTAAAATCTTATAAAACTAGCAAGAAAAATATTTATATATATATTTTTTTTTAAATGACTATTTTTGGGTAAAAATAAGGCATTTTTTTATATATGGTGAACACTGTATAAAAAGTTTTATCACCTAAAACTAATTTCTAATTTCTATAGAGGGTTATCAACTATTTAATAACTATTCTATAATAACTCTTATTTTGAGAAAAAAGCATTTAATGACTTAAAATCAATCCATTGTTATCATTTTGCACAAAAACTGCTATAACTTTGTAAATAATTAGAGTACAAACCAAAATAAAGTATTTTTAGAAAGCTAAGAATACACGAATTCTAAATTTATAATAAACTCAGTTTCAAAATAATTTTGATCAAAATTATATTTTTGCACTAATCAGATACTTAAAAATATATTGTATAATAAAAGACATGGATTCAACAAAAAATTATATTAACTAAATACAAACAAAAATATTTTGCTTTTATTTATTAATAGTTTACACTAATAATCCAAAATTATAGATAATAATTAGTAAATTATTCGTTAATTATTCGTTACATCTAATACCAAAATATTTTGCCTGAATAACAAAGATAATCCAATTAGGCAATATTTTGTCTTGATTAATTAATCTTTTCCAATAAAAGCCCAGAATTACTGATATCGATTAGTAAATGATATACTCACTTTAAACCTAAATGTTATATCAGAAGAACAAAGATAATCCAATCACATAATTTCGAATGGATAAGTATACCCCCATTTTAACAAATATGAATGTGATGGTTACATGTAAAGAAACACTTAACTCAAGAAAATGTTCCTGCATTTCCGGACGATGCTAGGGAGAGTACAATTGAATAACATATCAAATAAGTCAAGCTTGTCTTCATAGTTGGGGGTGGTAAGAATTTACTAGCCTTGGGGAAAGATCACCTCCCACAACCCCTCACTCAAGTTAACGATATCATAGAGAATTAATTCAATTAGAATGACTTCCGGGGGTGAGGATTATTTGTATTTGTTTAAAAGGGACGAAACCCATGAGGGAGTTGGCTTATTTTGAGTGGTGACATGAAGGATTGTTTTGATTTCGGTGCTACGCAGCCCCTATTAATTGAGTGAAACTTTGAAGAACCCGTGACTCATGAGCAATGTTTACTGGGTGTTTTTGTCCCGTTTTCCGTTAAGTAAAAGTAATCCGGAAAATGAGGCTATAAAGATAACTGGATTTTCGTAAATGGGTTTTCATTAAAGCTTTTATGTAACGACATTTTGGGAATCAACGACGGTCATTCTAATTACAAGAGCTGGGATCGAGGAAAGATTGCAGCATTTTTATGCCCATTCATTTTCTTTTTTAATCGTTTTAAAAAGAAATAGTATCAAGATTAGAAATAAAAACTAGATGAATATTTTACATCATTATTATTGTTAGAATTATTCGATTGATGAAAGTAATGGCCAATAATGTCCTGTAATAACTTGATGTGAAGTTTGGTAGTTGAATGTTGGGATCCTGAAATCTATTAAGAAGAAAATGGGATTGAATTGATGAGTAATTGATATTTAATTGTTTAATTTCAATTTATAGTAAAATGATATTACTTAAAAGCATGATTTATCTCTCAATCGAACGTAAAAGTTTTAATGGAAAATATATTTCTTCATTCAACTAGAATAAATGTGATGGTCACATATAAGGAAAAATTTAACTTCAAAAACTTCTTTGCATTCCTGTACTTTGGAATGGCTGGTTCAATTGTTAACGGTAAATTAGATCAAATTTTATGTTGCTGTTTCAAAATGCGATGAAATAACCTGAAATATTTAACGAATGGTCTCTGAAGATTGAAGAAGTTACAAAATATAAACATTATATTTTGATATTTTGAAGCTTTAATAATCATCCAATGTTAAAGAAATCGGTTCAAGATCTAAAGATACACAGGAAATTCTAATGAACTAATAATTTTTTTATCACTTCAGTTTTAAAATCACAATTTCTCCAGTTACTACTTATTAATTTCAGCAATGCAAAAATGTTTTAACTTTAGATTAATTAACATTAAATTGGTTGAATTTTAAAAATATGGTGTCATCAAGCAGCTGTATATGTTTACTTAAAGTGCAAGATCTTAGGAAGGGAACTTTTCATGCCTCAGTAGATTAAATTTGATATATTAAGAATTTTCAAAACTCAGTAGAATTTTATTGTCTCAACATGTTTTCCTTTTGTCTACCTCTTACTTTAAATTACTTAAGTTTAAAATAAGCAGGAAATTACAGAAAACAGAACAATTAACAGAAAATTTCGAATAAATTTTCGGTTAAGGAATATTTTTTTTATAACTTCCTGTAAATGATACATAAAAATGTAATTTTTTTCGATTTATAAATTTTAAACGGATTATCTTTTAATTCATTCACTCAGAAAATGGCTGTAAATTCAACAAAAAGAATTTTTTTTAAAAATTTTTATGAATGAGAAACAACTAAAAAATTTTATTTTGATTCATTTAATCCACTTAAACTAAATCAGTGTTTGCGTCCGCAAAAAAAAAAAAAAAAAAAAAAAAAAAAAAAAAAAAAAATAGTTACTAAATATATACCTGAGATAGTAAGCAATATAACAGAAGACCATATACCTTCCTTAATACCTGCCATAGTTTGGCGAGATTAATTTCTCCCTGGCGAGTAAATCACACAGATAAAATGAACCACCTGCTCTTCACCAGCTGTTAATCATGCCTCCAGTCTCATATGTGCCATGTCGTAAAAACAATAATTTTCGCCCAGTTAGTCAGCATTCTTGACCGTTTGTTTTGATCTGGGAGGAACAGAGTAAAGGGGTATCGAATGAGTAAAAAACAGCCATTGATATTTGAAGTGGGTTGGATTTTGGCTGTAAAAAGTCAAGTGGGGTAAGTCCAAGTTATGGTATTTTCGTGTGATTATTGGCACTGCCCCAGATCCGCGTCACGAGGATCGGACTTACGCAGCTGTAGCGAAAAGCCTCCAGGTTTACGATGTACTTAGCAAAGAGATACGACTTCGCGCCGTGCTTCTGAAGAAAAAAAAGGGATTGTATATAAAATTACTTCTGTATTTTTAAACACAGAGCAATGTGTAAGTCTACTTTAGATGTGATGTAGACCGTTACGAGTTTATGTGCTAAAGGAATTGTTAGAAACCAAAAAAGTATACAAACCAAAAATAAACAGCGATTATACATTATTAATTAAATGTTATAATAAGCGTTCCATTTATGCTTAAGAAAAATTTTAATTTCTGAAAATTAATTTTTATTTTCATAAGAAAGTTTACATTTTGAAAAATATATCCTAAAATTTGTGTGCATTTAAACATTTTTGTGATGCTCTCGTGAATATATTACAGTTTTGGTAAGATTTATTTTTCAATTTGGTAACTATTGTTTTTATTTTTTTATTTTTAAGAAAAATATATTTTCAGGTTTATCATCTAATCTGCTCATGATTCGCTAATTATTTACGTCAAAGTAATCGCAGAATAATTTTTGATAATAATTGCTGAAACTTATGTTTAATTTTTTATACGGTCTGTTAGTTAGAAGTCTGTCACCAAGTTATTTGGGTCGCCAAACAATCCTAAACCAAATTAGTTCCATAAGGATTTATTGAAATAACTAGGGTAGGATTGTTCCAATCAGTAGTAAAGTATAAGAGAAATTCAAACCAACTTCAGTTGTATTTTTCTCTTTCATAATTACGCATTTTAAAATACAGATGGTGTGCAAATATATGTTACATCATAGAATTTAAAACAATGATTTTAAGGGTTTTGCAAGTTTTTTTTCCTGAGAATCATTTTTCACCGTTGAAGTAAGATTGATTTTTATAGTATGAAAAAAAAAAGAATATATTAAAAATTAGCAAGGGAAAATACATCACTGTGCCTTTTTCAAAATTTATATAGTTAATAATTTGATAGACATAAAATATTTCAATATTCAAGTACTTCGCTGCTTCCGCATCATCAAATTTAGAATTATTTATTTGTTTCTTTAAGTACCTCAGTTCTTTTGTAGTTGCCTTATCTGCTTTTGCTATTTTCCTAGGTGCTGAAACTGGTGCAATTAGTTTATTTGTTATTCATCTTTCAAAATTATTTAATTAAATAGAGTGGAGTCTCATTCTTTTGATATTTTATCACTTAAACTATCGATCTATGATATTAATTTAATTTACTGAAAAAGGCCTCAGAAAACTTGTGGGGTTTAAAAAGTCTATAGAGATAGTAGGGTACTTGATTGTGGTAGTAAAGATACTCGGTTCAAACCTAGAGACTATAATAATAAAAATAAATGCTATAAATATGGTGTTTTTACAAAAAATAAAAATTAACTGTTTCCAAATCTTAGTAAACTTTAAAAGACTTGACAAAGTTTCATTAGTACTTTCCCTACTTATTGTTATAAAGATGTGAGGGCACATCATTCCAAAAAGAACTAAAAATTAAGAGAAAATCATAGAATTTAAAAAGGAAATGTCTTCAAAATATGAGAGGGATTTGTCCCCTTCTATCGCTTTCGTATTACGCTTACGCTGTTATCCAATCAAAAAAACAGCAATGCATTGAGGCAATCAAAGTCTTGTTTGTCAATCGTATATAATAAGCCACTAGTTTGGAGAGTGGAATAAGTCCACTTAGAGCTAAAAATCGTTTTTTTTTCTGTTTAAAATTTAAAATTCAAGCTATATTCTTGAAAATGTATACAAAAAGTAGAGACTATTACCAACATTTTTAAATTCATTTGAACGTTAAGCCTTAAATATCTCGATATAAGCAAAATGGACATATTCCACTTTCAAAAATAGCGGCACATATAATTCTTCTTGCTCTCTGTTATTTATAGAGCAAGTTCACGGTATTATTCAATAAATAAAAATATGAGGCATAATACAATTAAAATCAATGTTCATGCTAGCAACCTTCTATGGCTATATATTATATTATATAGGGTATATACTCGTTCTCATAATGCCCAATTTTCTTCAACCAAGACAACAATCTAAAGTACTAATATAATATAATATCATAAATTGGTATAAAAGTACTTGCTAGTTTAGTTTAAGATAAAACTGAAAAAAAAAATTCAATAATTTATTACTGTTATTTTATTAAGTCATAAAAATATTTTAATATGTTTATTTAGATAAAAAATGTACTAGATAATTTTGAGAGTTTTTTTTATGATCTTTAGATTGTTTAAAATATATTCCGTTAACCATTCAATGCCATATTAAAAGTTTTATAATTGCGACTAAAGCTATGCACATTGTTTCGAAACAGTGTTAATTAAATATGTAAAGCAGGTTTGAGTAAGGAAGTTAAGTTTATGCAATGAATAAAAATTGTTTTTTTCTCCGAAAGATTCGTTACTTGGGCATGTGTTCTGAAAAAATAATTGTTTTTAGTGTTTGCATTAAATTTTTTTTAATTTCAAGTTTGATTATTATAGTGCTCTATATTGTATTTATTAGAAGTTTTACAATTAAATATCATTGAAATAATGCTGCATCAAAATTGATTTTATCGGAATAATCAAAACTAAAAACATGAAGTTTGTAATCTCTAACTATTTAAATGATTAGTAATGAGAATACGGAAAAAAGAAAAACTGCATATTTAATCAGACATTTTTTTATTTATTTATATCTCCTTCAAATATCATAGTAAGAAGTAGAACATCATGGTGACCTGCCATTTGAAAGTTTTACTTCACTTTTACATACATAAACAAAAATATTTGCCTTGTTCCATTTATTTGATTTCTCAGAACTTTCTCACTCACCCCTATCATGCAAGCTGTCACGAAGGGGGGTTTTCTGGAGAAGAAAAAGGAGTGCCAGGGCCACTGCCAAGATTAGATCTCCTCTTCCTCTTAAATGGTGGGCTTTTAGTTCCTCTGAGATTTCTTTCCTATTCCTGCAATCGCCACAGCTGCGTCTACTGACCATCTACGCTCCCCTCTTCTGCATCCTTTTTGTCTTAAAGAGTTCCTTCCCCCCCTCTTTTCCACGAAACAACCCCAGACCATTCCTCCGTAACCCCCAACAGAAACGATTGACTTGCTTACAATTGGTATTTCAAGAGTCGTAAAATCTGTACACCCCAAACATTGTCGTGACAGTTATGTCCTGCAGAGGTCCAGGAGATCTCCTAAGATCATCCTATGCTATCCTTCTCAAGAGGCCGTCAGTTAGAGAAGCATCAAATCTGAAGTTGGAAGAGTAAAATCATGTTTAGAGGGAAACACTCCGATGGGAATGGATTCCATCCCAGAACTTGTTATCTGATCTAGATCAGTGAAAATCTTCGAAAAGTCTTTAGTTTAGTAGTTTATGCGTCCATCGAGAAACTATATTGTTTCCGGTGTGTTGTTCTCAAGTGTACACACCGGAGGATGAAAACTGCTAAAATTATAACAATTTTGACAAAATTCCCTTCTTTGACTTACTTTCTTAAACATTTCATTTTTAGCACTCAAAATATAAATCATTATATCAAACTTCCGAAATGGAAATTCTTTTTTAATTTTTTTTCTAATGTCTGCAATGTTTAACATTTTTTAAAATAAAATTGAATTAAACACTGAATATTTTTTAAGAAAATAAACAATATTTTTTTGTAAATTTTTGTTTAAATTAAGATTATTTTGCAAAAGTAATCTTAAAAGTCGCAGAATCCTATACACTAATCAATCAAAGCCAGCTACAGAATCTTAACTTAACCTGTATCATGAATATGTTATTTACATTCACTAAGAGGAACAGAATTGAACTATCCCACAATTCCTGATCTATATCGATCTATGTCACTGAAAATCATGTAACAGTCTTTATTTTAGCTGTTTATAAGTTGTTCAATAAACTGTATTTCTTTCCCTGATTTGTTTCGAATACATTAGTTTTATATTCTGAGAGTTTTTAAGGACTGGGAAAACTTAGGAATTATAGTTTTTGTACAGATATTTCTTTCTGAATTTGAATTTTATGTTCTTTCATTAGGTACTAAAATATTTCAGTCATAGAAATAAAGGCAAAATTATTTTAGCAAACGTGTTAATTAATATCATGCAATGTGCATTTCAAAACCGTGGAATCGCACTTCTTGTTACAAAGCATGTAACAAAAAGTTTAAAATTACTTACAAAAGAAAAAAAAAAGAAAAACTATATTCTTTTTGACCTGATACATTAATGAAATTACCTAAGTTACATAAAGAAGACATATTATTATCAAAATTGCATAATTTTATTTATTATCACCTTATATTAGTACATTAATCGCTTCATTAAAAATGCAATGGTTCATTTTAAAATGATACCGTTTGCAAAGTATTTCCATTAAGTAAAAACTGTTAATAACTTGTATTGCATGATTGTTTCTTATGGCAGTAATAAAATATACTCAAAGTTAATATTATTTTTTTTTAAATAACGTATTTAGCAATTTTTCAAGCTTTGTAACTATTATAATCACCATTATCTGTTTTTCAGAGTTCTGTTTTTAAGTGAAATGATGAGAATACATAGCTCTGTTTTAATGTTTTTATAAATTTTAAGTTTTGAAATGATTCAAGTTGTGCAAGTATGTTTCTTCACAACTTTTAAGCAAAGAAAAATTTTTCTTTTTTCTTTTCATTAAATTGATGAATTCAGCGCATGTAAAACAATCGAACAAACACAGCTTAGTAAAAAGTAGGCTATGAACAAGATACTTTATTAATCTGAAATAAAATCAAATACATAAAAATTACGTACTCTTGCATTTTAAAAATTTTATTTTATGAGTATCCTTATTAAGAGTATCTTAAAACTCTAAACCTTCCAATAATTTACTTTCAAAAAATCCATTGGCAGATTCTACAGTTCATTGTTAACAAAAAAGAGAAAAAAACAAAAGACAAAGAAGAAAATGTGTGAAAATGGTTGCAAAGGATCCTCTAACTTAAATATGACAAACAAACCACGTGATCGGAAAAAAAGCGAGGCCTCATGTAAAATTAATTCCACCTTGTTCCGTAACATATTTCAGCTCTTCATCCAAGCCATCCCTGTTTGCGAGAAAGCAGGCACATATATCATACATAAGCACGGGAGCTTCCGTCTAATAACTGTTGCTGCCATTCCGTAGAAGCTAAAAGTTGGATGAAAAAATGAAAGCAGCCAGATTCGGGGATTGAATTTGACTGTGTTTATTGTCCAGGTCCCTGAGGCTAGAATGCCACTCGTTTCTGACGAAGACCTGTTTCTATTTCCAATCGCTTTCCAAGCTGCGGAGATTTACGTGCTCCGAATTTCTTCCTTATTGCAAATCGACGCTTCTGCAAATAGATTTTTGCTTTCCCCAATACACTTTTTTTTTATCTTTATTTTTGGTTTTCAATTTTTTACTGCGTTGTTACTTCATTTTTTAACACTTTTTTTTTCTCCAAATCCTTTCTTCGACCAGTATTCACGGTTTGTGAATTTTTTTAAAAACAAATTCTGATTTTCCTTTACTTTATTGGTACGTTTTTAGTTTGCTTTCAGGCACTATAGGCTGAAGAGTAAACGGATCGAAAAGTGTTTTCTTTTTACTCGTGAACTTTGAATGTTATTTATAAATCTAAAAGGCTTGTTTTTTCTATTTGTTCATAACTATGAAGTGCACGTTTTACATGTTTAAAGTTTTATTTCCGGTAACAGTAAAATGGATGTAAGAATACTCAAGATTTTTTTTCCTGTTCTAAATAGCTATATATTGTTAATGTACAAGTATTTTTACTTAAATTAACTGGCCTAATCTACCAAAAATGATTAAATAAAAAAATATGCAACATTCTTTTTGGTTTTATTTTAGATATTGTCCGGGACTATCTGATCGTTTTTAATCAGTCTATATTTTAAGGGGCTATTTTAATAATTATTGCAATATTCTGTTTAATCTATTTCTTATCAATATTATTTACATTTTCTTTAAAACTCATGAAACTTCAAAACATTGAAAAAGATCTTAATGCTAGAAAAAGCGCAAACCCAATTCTAATAACACATAAAATCAAGATAAGTGCAGTTCAATGATTTTATATTAAAGACAGATTAGTAAATTAAGTAGAATTGATTGTATTAAGCAAACAATCACTTTACATAAGATTGAAGCTTTATTTCTCTTTTTTTAAATTTAAATTTAAAATTGCCTAAATCTCCTAGTTCTTTTTATGTATCATCCTTTCTAGAAATATTTAATTTTTGTATATGTCACCGTGAATGAATGAAATCAAGAGAATGTCGACTTTCACCGGTGAATGTCAACAATCACATAGTCACTTTGAAACATTGATGTAGGGCATACCGGGCAAATGTATACAGAGAGACTAGACCTAGTACATATTTCGAGCATTTACCAAAGCGACTATGTGATTGCCAACATTCACCGGTGGAAGTCAACAGCTACCAATTTCGGTCATTCACAGTAACTTATTTAGATTAGAAAAACATTTTAATAAAACTTGAAAAATAAATACACACGAAAAGTTTCGTTAAAATATATTTACGTTACTCTCATATGAAAGATAGTTTTTTTTATAAAAATATCTAGTTAAAACTGCCTATTGTATGAATTATTTAGCTTTAGGCCAAATTCATCGTAAAGTTACTATAAGTTTGCAGCTCTTTTATTCATAACATGGTGACATTATAAGATGGGTGTAAGAAGACTACAAACAAATATGGTGAAACCACAGTGAAAATTCGGTTGTCATTGTCAAAATTTTAAATTAAATGACAGATTAGATAAAAATTAAATTTTATTATAAAAAAAATTTTTTTACATACACCATTAAAAATTTATGGACATTTCTAGCCTCTTCTCGATTTTGCGGTATTAAATACTATCATCCAAGGATCCCCATCGATTATAATTATTGTATTTAATTTTTTCAATACATTTGAATAAAAGTTAATCTTATATTTGATGGTTTGATTCAGTACACTAAGAAAAAAAATATGAATAAAATAACCAGTATATGGTAAAATTTACGGTAATTTTGGATCTACAGAAACAACAATAAAGCTGGTCAATTTTAATGAAGCAATTTGGTAATGACTTAGGCAAAATTAATTATAAAATATGGTTTAACAATGTGTGATAAAATTTGGCAAATGTGGTACAATGTGGTAATTTGTTTAAAGCATACTATAAAAGCTCTTTATTCAGCTATATTTACTTTGCAATGGCAAAAAGAAGTGTAATTTTGAAAACTAGAATTTCCGGTAAACCATTACCATATGAGCAGAAAAAATAATAAATGAGTAGTTTTGGTTTAAATACCGTATATTCTGGTTTTATTAATAAAAATTCTGCTTTATTTTTCATTTTTTATATATATATTTTTTTTTTATTTATTTATTTATTTTTTTTAAGGATTTTTATTGCTATACAGCACGAATTTTATGATCCACCTATACTTGTAGCTCAAACGTGTTATTAAAATCGATAGAGACGCATTGACGTTGTGGATCATTTCATGTTTAACAACTTAATTTTATGCCTAACTAATAAAAGCTATTGCATTAGCAATAAATGAAATTATTAGCTAAAGCTAGCTTTAATGAGACGAAGGAAGGTAAATAAGGTATATTCCGGCAAGTGAAATGTAGACAAGAACTATATCTTTCACGCGGTTTCATAACTTCATTTACTCTTCGATGATATTCAAAATCAAGTCTCGCTGAATCAGTCTTGTCTTGGTTAGAATATGTGAAGTCGAATGGAACGATTCGCATCGGCAATTGTGATTGAGGGGTTCCACACCCCATCTTGGAGCTCAGTCCAAGAGCTGTCACCGAAACTGTGGAGCGAGGCATTATGGGCCGACAAACACAACTGAAACTTAATTATGGATGACGGAATGGCAACAGAGCGAAACAGCGGCTGCTTGCCCCCTAGTGTTCACTTAGGAAATGGGATTTGAATTAGATCGAGAGTCGATTTATGCAACCAGCGTTTAGGAGTTCGGGAATGGGGTATTTATGTGAAAGTATTTGGGAGAGTCTACGTTGAATTCAACAAAGAAAATAGAATGCAATCGAAATTGATAATAAAATTTGGGGGCATATAAGCAATTCTTGGTAAAATTGTATTCGACAAAATTGTAGGACTGGGGAGAAAAAAGATTTAAAAAAAATAAATATAATTTTGTTTAACCGAGTTAATTAGAAGAATGAAAATCGGTAATAATTACCGTAAACCTTGTTTTTAAGGAAATGGATATGCAGGCAACTGCCAATGTTGAAATAGTCAATTTCCTTAAAACTAAAAATTTTTTTATTTATTCCTTTTTTTAAGAGAATAGGACCTCAGGATTCTAAAAATGTTTTTTTTTTCGGAATTAAAAACTAAATTATGGCTGAAAGGAGAAACCAGAAATGTCAATTCAATGCACCGGAAGTTAGTTTGAAGTTTAAAATTTCATTTACCTTACTTTAAATTAAACAATAATGCTCAGAATTAATCATGAAAGTAGTAAATTTGAAAATTTATTGCTTGTCACTTACGTAGAATAGTTAAAGTTCTTACGAAGAATATTTGAAAGTAACTGATAGTGAAATAATGAAGAGAATCTGCAATTTTTTTATCAATGATACGTTTTAAACATATTTTCTGAAAAACTGCTTTTTTTTCATATTATCCCTACAGGATAGATATATTTACACAAAATCTTTTTGAAATATTGTAAATACATTTTGTAACAATGTTATGAACTAAACTTACATTGTTCTGATTTGAAAAAAATATTTCTATATTAAAATTTAGTTATCTGGCAGCCACGCAAACATGAAAATGTTTTAAAAAATAAAATGTGCACTTTTTTGATAAAAAAAGATGTATATTTCAAAAAATTTTAATGATTTCAAAAAATTTTTAAGCTCAGAACAGATAAAAGGGTGAAAATAATATGTAGTATGAAGGAAATTGGTTTTTGGAAATTATAATTAAACAAATGGTGCCAAACATATACCTGAAATGCAACTAATTTTTTGTCAATTGTTTTTTTAAAAATTGACAAATGTGCTAAATTTATAAAATTTTAATTGCTTCATTCACTTTATTTCCCACTCAGGTTAATTATTATGTTTCGCTTTATTTAGCAAAAGAAAAAAATGAAAAATTAATAAATTTTATTTAAGCTCATAACTTACCTAGTATAAAAGGAAAATTAAGTCATTTCGATGTTTCCGTGTATCAAATTGAAATTTTTAATAATCGAACTATTTGAAATGGTCCACTTTTACTATCTTCCTGCTCTTATTTTTAATCTCACATGCAGTTTGATGCAGTTGAATCTCACATGCAGTTGAACATGATGTTTTTCAGCGTATGTTATGTTACAAAATAAAGTAATACAAAATATAAAATATAATATCAAAACTGTAATATAATGTACTTCATTATGTTATGTTACAAAAATGCAACGAAATTTAAAAACAGTAATTAATATTCAATAATAATAACTAATATCCTAAGATATAACAGGTACTAAATGGAAATGGAGATCTTAACTTATTAGTGATTAGTAAATGATGCAAACAAATTAAAAAGAGAGGAACATGGATCGAATTTGAAAGATTTTTAGAAAAGAAATTAAGAGTGAGTGTCACCAAAGGAGAGCGGGTGTCAAATTATCTTATTTACAATTATATTAGTTTTTAAATCCATGATTGAGCATTAAAAAAAATTAAACTAAAAATAAAGTAAACAAATGTTACAGTAAGGGCTAAATGCTTACCTAATTTCTACTGACATTTTAAAAATTCAACAATTGTTAACATGGCTTTAAAAAAGTGGTTACAATTCTTAAGAAGCATTATTTTAACCTTTAAAAGACTTAAAACTTACACAATTTAATACCTCCATGGCGAATATTAATAAAAAATTAGCGACGAGCACGTTTTCAAGTAATAATTTTGTTGTCATCTCTCCTTTTTTGTTGTTGAAACAAAATAACTCGACCCATCTGCTTCGTTTAAGAGTAATGGAATATGAAATTATGCAGTCTTAATTATCTTTATGAACTCTTCATTAACTTGCGATTTCCCAAACCTTGCTGATGAGGTAACCCATTAAGAAAGCCTTGAGTATACAAACTTTTCAGAATTTTGATGAAAAATAAAAAAAAAAAGAATTTTTTATCATTTAATTTGCTCATGCTAAATTGAAAAGCAAGCTTTCAACACAACCCCTTTCCCTAGAGGTGTTGATGTCTTAATTCTTAAATGGGGAACGCTGCTGAGATAAGGTTTAAGATAAATTTAAAATTTGTTTGCATCTAACTCAGTACAGCCACAAAAAGGTAATAATTTTATAAATTTCATTCTTGTTTTTCAACAGTGATTAGCGCGATATATTTTTATAGTGACACTTTTATAATAATAAATTTTATAATTATTTTATCAATGTTAAATACTTTAATATTTTTAACATATGGGTTAATAACTGAATATTAAAAATTAAAAGAAAATTGAAGGAATATGTGATGCCATTATAGGTAATGCATATTTCCTGGCTTTTTAAATTTCTTAAGTTTTATTAATTTATTTATTATAAATCATTCTTAATACAATTATAGTTGAAATTAAATGAATTATTTAATGTTTATCAGTTTTTATAAAAAAGGAATATAAATATTTTATTTGTTTATAAACAATGAGTGTAACGGCTAACTTGTACTAAATTTATTATTCACTGTTGCGACTATTCGAATATAAAAATATTTTTTCAACTCCATTTTTCTTAAGCTGCTTTATTTCTTTAACCACAAAAATGTTTCGGTTTGATAAATTCTCACGCTCTTTTTTGTGATTAAAAGGTAAAGCCAGATAATTTAAATTTTGAAATTAATAGCGCTTGGTTGGCTTTATTTCTGGCTATATTATCTATCGATAACTCACCAACTTTGGATCTTTTTCAATACTCTGAAGTATCCGCGAGTAACTATTCATTTGCTGACAATTTAAAATTATTAGTGTTAGGATTTGGGGTATGATTATTAAAGATCAAAATTCATCATTTTAAAATATACAAGGGAGGTATTTGTTTTTATAAAGAGCGGTGCTGTTTATTATATTGTTTTACTGATAAAGCCATATTTGTTCCACTTAAATACTTGGAAATAAATCAAGTTTTCGTTTCGAGATCTCTGAAATAATCCCTTTTTTTAATTACAAATGCAAATGTACCAGAAAGCAACACTACTACAATTATGCTTCCTCTCAAAAACTGGACAAACACTGCCTCCGTTAAACAAACTCTCAAAGCAAGATTGATTGGGTTAAAAAAAAATGAATAAAAACAGAAAAGCTATACTGCACCTTATTTGGAGTAAACATCATTAAGATAAACGATGAAATAATGAATCATTATCCAATATATAATTATAGAATGTAATAATCATTATATAATAAATGGTTCGATAAATTGTGTTGGACACAAAAAAATATGAAGAAAAACTAAATAAAATCTCATATTCATTTTTAAGAGGATCTTAACTTGAGTTCTAAAACTGGATTTTTCACTTAGTACACTGATAATACGAAAGGATAATTAAAACTTAAAAATTTAATTTTATCAAATATGTAATTAATGTATAGAATCATGTTGATATTGGAATTATATTTTTTTATATAACTGTAATTTTTTTAAAGAAAACTGTGTCTTTAAGAATAATTTGTATTGCAACCTTTGATCTTTTTTATTATAAACTGCTATTTATTTTTCGAAACTTTTTGCACATTCACTTAATAGGATTATTATAACTCATATCTCCCCCGAAATCTTATATCATAATTTTTTCTTTTTTTTTGTCTATTTACTATTTCTAAAGATAACAAAAAATATTTAAAAAAATCCAACTAACTTTTCATACAATATGATGTATTTAATGATTTTTTGTTTTGTTCCGCACGTACATGTAAAATACTTTGACGGCAATTCATTTCTTCTATTATTTTATTTTCAACAATGCCTTTTTAGTTTGATATAAAGTTATCTTTACAGAAACTAATAAAAAAGGACAACTATTTTTCAAATTTGATAGTAAGTATTACTTGTTAATTTAGAAAGCAAACAAATATGTTTAATTTTTTTAAATTTATTGTTTAATCTTCAGGCATTATTTTTAAATATCTTTATTTTAGTGAATATAGAAATAAAAGCCATTGAAAATATAAGAATATATAAGAAAATATAAGAAGTATAGAAATATAAAACTCTTTGAGTTAAATGACTTTTATACTTTTGATTGCAAAGGTGAATATGATGATAAACTTTACTTAATGATTCTAATTTTTAGATGTCACTTCAGCTCACTGATATTACTATTTTTGAGCCAAAATTGATTAAATTGATCTCGGCTACAGACATGATTACTTACTAGAATAAAACAACGTATTTATATAATTCTTCAATGTTTAAACCAAGTCTTTACTAATATTTAAGAATTGAGATTAATGTAATACATTTATTGAATGGCTCTATCCGTTGATTCTAAAACTGAAGTGTTTTTTATTTACTTGAAAATTTGCAGTGGAGGGAAAGTTCAATTGTATTAATAATATACTTGACGCTTTTTAAGAATCAGTTAACATAATGAAGGCTTGTTTCAGTAAAATTTCTATATTCTATATTCTATATATACATTATTTTATTTTACACACTAACAAATAATTAACTGTGAATTAAAATTGTTATTAATATTTTCACTTAATACTTTGCTTATTAAATAAATGAATAACTATTGAATTAATGAAATGTTTTTATAAAAAAAATAATTAGGAATATAATTAGTTTAGAGTGGATGAAATGTGCCTGAAATTTTTTCCAATAAAATTAAGATCTCTAATTCAATAAAAATCTCTCTAAACGTTCTTTAAAATATTTGTTGATAGTGTTGAAAGTTTGATAAGTAGATAATTTTGTGGCAACAGCTGTGCGTGACAAAGTAAGACAAAAACTATTTTCTTCAAATTAACATAATTCTCAAAGGCGGTGCACGAGGTAATTTCTAAATTTATTATTAACTCTTAAAGTTTAGAACTTATTAAAATTGAATTCAAATATCGAATTAA
Organism: Parasteatoda lunata; assembly: GCA_949128135.1. NCBI lineage: Eukaryota > Metazoa > Arthropoda > Arachnida > Araneae > Theridiidae > Parasteatoda > Parasteatoda lunata. The sequence continues at coordinate 110,558,689 of OX421971.1, read as the reverse complement.
ATTTACTTTTTCCAGTGCTGAATTAATCTTCACACTTTTAAATAACTTTATATCCTTGGGAAAAGTAATTGAAAAATATGAAATTATTTTTTAAAGCTACAGTTAACTATTTAATTGGTTCTATAGTTTGAAAAAGTTTATTTATACACTTAAAATAGTAGTTTATTTTTAATATTTATCTAAATATTTTTAATAAATCAGTAATTTTAAGGAATTGAATTGAATGAATACCATGCAATTTGAGTATAAAGCAATCAAGCATTTTCAAAATAAAATATATAAAAGACAATGTCATTTAAATAAAAATGCATTACTTGTACATTTTATTTTATTTATCTCTATGATCATTACCACTGAACGATTGATATAATATGGGGTACATTACGCAATATTGTTTTAAATATTGTAAAAAATATTGAATGATCTTTTTAAATATTGTAAAAAATATTGAATGTTGTATTTAAATGAGATAAAATAAATATGCACCACTTCTAATGCATTTCGATGCACCGGCTGTTTTTTAAATGTACAGAATGTAACAAACTTTTGCAGGAATACGACTTACAATATGAATACATCTTGAATACATAAATGAGAATAAATAACATAGAATTTTGTATTTAAGTTATCTTTAACAAAAGTAAGCCCCTTTAGAAGTGATTGATGCTGCCACGCACCATGGAAGCATTTTATTGGTGACTTTATCCAAAATTTTCGATCCAATGTCATTCCGAATGCATTTAATCATCTCTCAGGAGTAATTTTGGACACTAATATTTATTGCCATGAGACATTTGTTCAAGTAATTTAATTTACAATTATTATATTTTGCATAATTTACTGAAATAATTAAAAATTAAATTATCATTAAGAAAGCATACTAAAAAGATATTTTTGTTTCTTATTACGTCTAATGTTTGATACAGAAATAAATGAAATAAAAACTGAATACAAGTAAGGATTATGTGAATCCTGTATTGAAGTACTCGATAATGCATGATTTTGATTAAAAATTTGGAAAATAAAGAAACAGTGTATTGGATTGTATGAACGATAAACTGCAAAATATTCCGGTTCAAATTACGATATGAAGTACCGGCACTTTGAATGCATCATCCGTAGAATCTTTTTTATCGTAAATTTCATTTTTACTGAGTACCGTAATTTTTAGAGTATTTTTTTTACTACATTAAAATGATTCAGTGATTTTACGATAACTTTCACTGTAAAAATTACGGTATATCAGGTTTCGTTCTCCATAAATATACCGGCACCTTGAGTACCGGTACTTGTACCCTAATTTAATCTAGAATTTACAGTATTGTGTATAGATCCTCATCTTCAAGCAATATCAATCTCTCGACAAAAAAAAAGTTAATGAAAGCTTTAAACGAATTATGATGACTAGAATCATTAGAATATTATCGGATCACAACTGAATAAGTCATAGAGGTTAAAAAATTTAAAGCTTTCACTGTTAGATAATTTTATTATTAACATATATGGCTGATAAATTATCAAAAAGTCAAAATTTAAATTAAATATCAAAGCAAAATATACAACAAAATATATACAAAAAATTAAATAAACAACAAAAATACCTTTTTTCATTTAGTTATTAAATTAATCATGAGTGGTCTTTATTATTTAAGATATCAGTGTTGTTTGTGAGAGTCATCGTTTTAGATGATTGAAACGAAACAAGCCGTTTATGTTTGCAAAGATAGTAAAATTCTTGAATAACTATATTCGAATATTCTACATAATGGCTCTAAGAATAGAAAGCTTATCATTTTTCAGCAATTTTATTCACCCACCCAAGGCAACTGATACACATATATCGGTAAGGAATAACGATGAAAAGTTTTGAGTTTCTCTACCAAACTTCGATTCAGCAATTTCGTTGCGTGTTTTCAAATAAAGGAATAAGGGATCTTAGAAGGGAAAAAAAATCTCGTCACTCAGTTTGGGCCATCCATCTTTCTACGTATCTCTGTTGTGACAAAAAAGATTGATGATCAGATTGTCGCCGCTCCTGTTGCCACACTCTTCCTTCTCCTCATATTCTACTTCCATTTCTAAAGTTTTGAAAAAAACTACAATAAAAAATCAGAAAAGAGTAAAAAAGAATTGAAAAGAACACACACCCACCCTTGGACGGTCCTAATACCTCAGACAATCATTGAATTGAGAGCCTGAAACCTGCCTTGAATTTGGATGCCTTGTCTTAAAGAACAACACATAAACACCAACTTCAAACTTCAGCTATTGTGCGTGTGATTTTTTTTTTTCCAAGATGATGTCTATAGCAGTTTTGAAATGTCTTGTTTTACACAGAATCAAGCATTGGTATTCAAATGAAGTCTTAAAGTATACTCAGTCCCTTTGTAAATATTAAGTCCATTTTAGTTATTATTTTATATGTGATAATGAATGTATAACATCCAGTTTTAATTTTTTTTTTTTTTTTGAAATTTGAGGAATGTATTACAATAGGCCGTCTGTAAACTTTGGCTTAGCGAGTTTTATTTTTGACTATTTAAACTAGATCTAACTATTTTTTGCTTGATAAAAGTTACAATACTCTTTCTCAGTTTTTTGCCTAACGTTAAGTATTATTAACATTGTTTTTTCTTACCTTATATCAACGATGTTATATCAATTCTGGAAATCTTTTCTCACACATAAAAGATACTATTACTAAATACGTTTTAGAAAGTTAATAAGATTTCTAAAAGTTAAATGCAATATTTTTTTAAAAATTGAAGGGTTTTTTGAATGTTTTTTCTGAAGACTTGATGTTTATATTAGCCATTCAACAGAAATATTATTTTTTAACCTAATTATTCGATACTTGATATTTCACCAATTAATTATCTTCATACATTTGAGCAATTGCAAAAAGTATGTAAATATATAAATTCGAATCGTTCACAACTGAAAAGTTAGGAATTCATGACAAAAGTATGATGAAAAACTGCAGATTAAAAACTCACAGATAATAATCGAATTTCTTATCTAAAAAAAATAAAAATTTACCTTAAACCGTATATGAATAATTAAAGTATTACATTAAAGTATTATTTTAAGAACACATAAAATAATAATAAAAGATCAAAAAAAATTCAGTTAAAATATGAAAGTCGAAATGTAAGAAATTAATTTTTTGGAATACATTAATGAAATATTATACATTTCTGACACAATTTTACACATTTTATGTCAATAAATGAATAATAATAAAAAAAAATCATATTTATGATTTACTTTGCGTAAAAATCATTAAACAAAGTTATATATTTAAAAAAATAATAAATAAGTAAATAAATAAATGAGTTTCAGTTTTAAATAAAAATAAGAGAATAAATAATATATAAAATAATATCTTAAATCTGTAAGCTATTAATATAGATTAAGATTTAAATATTTAATATTTTTCTCTAATGCGAAAGTGACTTAAGTTCGTGAGAAGAAACAAAACTTTCTTTCCCTCAGAGTAAGTCGTTCTGCGGAAAAGACAGTTTTACAGATTCTCCAAAACATGTGAGTGTTTAAATACATAAGGAAAATATGTTCAGTAATATATATTTTTACGTCTTAAAAAAACTATTTACCGGCTCGTTTTTTTCTTCAGCAGAAAAATTTTCTTTTTTTTTATATTGCAAATACAAAGAACAAGAAGAGTATTATGACGCATATGAAGGGAAGTTCATTTGACTAAACTGTTAGAATTTCCATTCTAAAATTATGGTAAAATAAACGGCAACAGTCTGTTAATCTAATTAACCGTAAATATTAGAGTAAGTAGCATTTCTTACCGTAACGGATATGAAACCGTTTTTAACTAGTATGGTAAAAAAAAACATGAATAAAAAATTATACGGTTTTTGACTATCTGCAACTAGCATGGTTTCAAAACCGTAAAAAGGAAAATTCAAATGAACATTAGAAGATCTGGTCCATCCATTAAGAAGATCTAGTTGGTGCAATAAAATTCTGGTTGCTTAACCGTATTATGTGAAAGCAGTTAATAATTTTTCTCATGGTTAACAGTTTGAATATAATCTTATTCATGGTTATTTGACTGTTTTGTTTAAAATATTGTAAAATAACAAGAATAAATTGTCATTTAATCATTTTTACATAAAAATTTCTAATAGTGACTAGTATATAATAGTAAAATATTCTTTAAAGAGCAATCTTTAACTGAATGATATTCAATTCCTAGCTCAATTTAGAATGTCATACATTGAATCATACCGCTTTAAAACTCTGTAATTTATATATTTTACTTAAAAACTGACATTCAAATTAGATGAAATTTATGAAAAATATAGTTAGTTTGCATAAGTATTATTTATTAAAAGTTTTTATATTATAATCTTAAAATCTTAATTGAAAATTATGTTTATAACAGAATGTAGATCTGTGAATAAGGGATGTCCATATTTTTATCTAGTGAAAATTTCAAAATGAACTTAATAAAACGTAGATGAAACGTAGAATAAAAGTTAATAGAACGCACTTAACTTTATAAAGATAAGAAATTTTGATGAATTAAAAAGTGGAATATTATTAAATATACTAGATATAATCAGAAATCTATTTAAGGATAGGAAGATAAACATGATTAAAATGATTAAATACTAGCATTACATAATCTTTTTTAAATATTTCTTTCGATAAAAAATGCATGTTTTCATCAAGATAAAATTAATTAAAAATATTTGTTAGATCTTAGAAATAGAATAACATTTTTTGAAGAAGAATATTTTTCTTTAAAAGAATAAATTGACTGTACTAATAGAAAATATAATTTGTCATCGTAAAGATTAACAGATTTAAGCTAACAGTAGAAGTTTGATAATTCTTTAAGATAAAGCACAAAGAAAATGGGCAAATTAATGGATGGTGTTTCTTAAATTTAAGCAAGAAGATTAATTAAGTATGAACATCAAAGTAGCCGATTGAAATTTGCTTAAAATATCTTATGAAGTCAATAAAAAGTAAGTGATAGTGAGTTGTTTGTATGATAGATTATCATGTAAGATAAAAGAAGCGTTTAACTTTGATAAATGGATACTTTTTTGTCCTTTTTCAGCAATGCGCTTTAGACGCTATTTTTCTTCAGTTTATTTCCTACGTTTCTGTAGCATTTCATCTATCAAATAAACCTAGAGTTTGCTAAAATTCTAAAAATAAAAAAGGGAATTTAACATCAAATTCCATTTTACTTATCAAAAAAATTCTGATAAAATACCGTACCGTATGGTAATAACATTCAGGATAAAATAAGTCGTAACTCTGGTAATAAAAACCAAACTATATGGTATTTAGACAATTTATTTGGTAATTTTTCCATTTACGGTTTGCCAAAAATTCAGGTTTTCAAAATAATCTTTCTTATTACCGCACAGTTAGTAAAAAATACGAAATTGAAAATTAAATTCAATCAAATAAATGGTTTTTATGCCATATACTAAAGTACTGTGATAAGGTGACCAAATTTTTTCAAAATTACCTAATTTTATTATATATTAAAAAATTGTAATTTATTCCTAATTTTACCAAAATAATTTCCAAAGCACTTCAGTAAAAATTACCAAAGACGCGATAAAATTACCATATTCTGCTAGTTTTGATCATACCTTTTATCTCAGTGTAATTTTAGCGCGAAACTATATCTGGAAAAAATTTTAGGTTTCTTGTCAAAATTATATTTTTCAAATTTTCCGTTTTTTTTTCAAGGAGTAAAATACGTTGACTTACGTTTATATGTAGATAACTATAACGATCGATATAGTTTTAAATATTTAAATAAGCAAACTTTATTTACTATTCAATTTTTTTACATAAAATGTTTTGGTAAATTTGATAATTTTTCTTTACAATTATTTTTGAAGCAAAAATAATCAATTCAGTATCCTTTGAAAAACTAAAAAAATATTTCTGTTTAGTTCCATCGGGAATTTTTTTTTTTTCTGATGGAGATAAAATTGTGATCAAAATATATGTTTGTAAAGCAATGAAACAAGTTTCATGAACACAGCACAGATTTTATTTGCTTGTTTGTTATGAATGAAAATAAAATTCTTAATTTAATGGAAAACAAAAATAAGTTACAAAACTGCGGAGGAAGATAACATCTGCTAATTACTTAAAAGGTAATTAATAGTGATAAATTTATTATTTTTTCTTATAAAATCTTTTATGTTTCTTTAAACGTATGCTGTGTACTAAAAATATTTAATGAAAGTTAATTACATAGAAATCATAACTTCGTTCAGACTTTGAAATGTTTGGTTTGCTTTCAAATATAAATATTCCCTTTACTTTCAGTTTAAATCATGATGAAAAAGAACAGTAAATTAAATATTTTCTCTACCAAAGTAAATTACGTAATGGCTCTAAATTAATAATCCAAAATGCATTATTTGTCATTGAGTAAATTAATTTTTTCTTCAAGAACTCGACGAAATCTAAACAAAGATACAAAAAAATGCATACTGCACAAAATAAAAAAAACTAGAAACACTTTCAGTGCACGTCATAAAATTACCTTCGTTTTTATCAAAGAAGTAATTATTGAAAGAGAATGAAATTATTCCCTTTGGTAAAAACCACACTTCTCCATTTCGCCAAAGTCATTCATTTCTAAAAGACATCAGAGTGTTTTTAACTTTTTTTCTCGCCATTGTTATTCTTTTGGTGGCTCCCTCTTAATATATAAGTAGCAGATAAAAAAAAATCGAGCCGGTCTCACTCATCTAATGGATACGTTAAGAATAATTCGATTGAGTTGAGTTAGAGCTGCTCTTTGTTTTCCAACTGTCAAACTCTATTTCACGTGAGGTGCAAATTGAAGAACCTCGCAGGAAACTGCAGGGCAAACGATAATTTCATTATTAGGTAGAATGGTGCGGGGTGCAGAGGCTACTGCAAATAAAAACAAACAACAAAACTGTCTTCTACTGTAAGTGACAAAGATGGGACTGACGAGTGTAATTGAATATATGTTGTAAAAGAGGTAACAAAAAAGAGAAATTGCTTATGCAGTTTCTTGAAGAAATGCATTTAAACATAAATAACATTTAAGGAAGAAAAATACATGTTCTTTTTTTTAAACTCGTTTTTAAAATGCATCCGGATTATTTTGATGGTAAAAAAAGAATATATTTTTTTTTGTATCTTATAAGAATTCAAGACCATCATCGTTTTGTTTCTGAGTTGTTTTAGCATAGCAGGTTTTTCAAGGGATGTACAAATAATGGTTTTCAAAAGGTGAAGCTCTTGTTGATAGACGCAAATAAGATTAGTTTCTTTTGTTTGGGGATGATGTATGGGAAGTTTCAAAAATTCACTAGTCGTATTAATTTATAATCTTATCGAATAAAAAGATATAAAACTAATGTATATCGGTTCTGCATTTTTTAAAATTTATTTTGAAGTTATTTTGTAATTAAAATTACTGCCGAGTGCAAAAAAAAATTCTGTTAGTTATTTTTATGTTATGATATCAATATAAATCAACAGCACTGTGTTAAAAAAGTTAGAAACAAAAAAAAAAACGATATCTTAAGCATTTTAAATAAAGTAGAAATTTATGAATGAGATATTAAGAACATATATTGGAATATTTCTAGATACGAAAGACTTAGTTACTATCGTTTTCATTTCTATTATGTATAAATATTATAATGCAATATAAAATAATGAAACTTTTACTAAAACATCACTCCAAATAAATGCATAAATATTTTAAATTATTTTCCCATTAATCAAGAATTTAATAATAAATTATAAATTCAAAAAATGTATAGAAATTGCAAGTAAAACGGTCAAACACCCTCAGAAATTTTAAAGCGCATATGGAATTATTAATATTTTCTCAGATATTTATAATAATACAAGAGTTTAAACTTATTTTTTTTTAAAAATATATGTTAAATGAGTTTACATTTTAGATAAAAAAATACTTTTGGTTATGATTTAAATTTTAATGGTCACATATTTAGACTTATGAATAATGTATGTTTCGTTCAGAAATTACTCAGGTGCTAGAATTACAAATTTAATTTTTTTTAAGTATATGGTTAATGGGCTTACGGTTTGAATAAAAAGTACTGTAATGTGCTGTAAGTAAAGAGTAATTGCGATTTAAATTTCAATGTTCACATAGAAAAATATTTAAAATTAGTAATAATTTATGTTTCGTTCATATATTACTCAAATATTTATATGAATGCCTGAATTATAAATCTATTATTTTTTTTTTTAGTATATGTTAGATGGATTTAGACTTTACATTAAAAAGTACTTTTAGTTGTGACTTAAAATCAACTACGATGATTTAATTTTATCAAATCACCAACAGAGTATCAAATAACATCTTTGTAAAATTCAATTTAGTGATGAACTGTCTTTTTCCTGCGATGACACTAGCGTAAAAATTGGTGACAAGACAGATAAAAAACGTTACCCCAATCCCAAATACAAAAACTGAGCAGCCAGCTATTTTACAAAGAAAAAAAAAAAAAAATTGAAATATTTCAAACAATGCCTGATTTGTAGTGTTTTCAAAAGAATTGTTAAAATAAAAAATAAAAAAAATAAGTAAGTAGACAGAAGGGAAGATAATTTGGTCAAAGATAGAAATTTTTTTCTGTATCTTCATGCTCTGAGAAATTTCTTTTGTGATGTTCAAAAATATACTTAAAATGGCGCAATGTCATCATCTGAAGAAGATTCTACTCTATATAAAAAATATTTATGTGTAATATATATCTTACGAAAAGAGGAAAAAGAAAACTAAATTTTTTGTTCAAACCTGGTAGCGCGTAGCTATACCTTGACGTTGATGGATAACAGCCATAAACCAATAAAGTTCTCTCTTGGCTTGACGCCAAGGTCGCCATTCAGCTCTGGGATTGACGCCAAATGGTTCGGAATGGCGTTTTACAGTTCTCTAGTTGAATTTGTAAAATGCATAACTTTTGAAAAAGTGAATTTAAATATATGAACTAACTGGATCATTTCCTTTAGTAAATAATTTATATTGTCTTGTCAGCGAGTTCGAGAAAAATTGAAATCTCATAGAAAAATATCAATAGAAAATATTCATGCATTTCAGATTTTATACGCGTACTGAAATGATAAAAAAGGAGGAAATAAATTGGGTTATTGTTTGGTAACGTGATACTTTTTAAAAAATTATATCGTTGAAAAACGTATGTTTATTTGTAAAGCAATGCAGAATTTTATTAAAATGCTTTTTTTAACTGAATTTCGTGTTTGTAAAGAAGTAATATTGGAAATGAAATTTCAAACACTTTTTAATAAGCTAGAGCATTGAAGTCTTTGCTGGAAATCCTTGTAAGATAATGATATTTTTATTATCGTTTTTTTTATCACCTAGGCTCAAATATCACATTTTTATTACCAAATAGAATTTATCATAAGTTAAAATGTAGCCCACTTTCCAAAAAAATAGAGTGTTTAAAACTTATCAAAACTTTATGCGTGATTGAAATGCAGTTTTTAACAATATCTTGATTTTTACAAACCGAGTTTCTGACTAGATTAATTATTTAAATTAATTTTATTTTTAATCAAAATTTATCTCACTTTCTGTCAAGCTAAAGTGCTTACATTTTAATGGAACTCTGAGCCTGATACTAGTAAAATAAAACAAACTTTCTAATTTTTGCGTTTATCCAGTAGATCTGTGTTTTACTATTAGGTCTGACCAAAACACATTTATTTTCTTTTTTTCAATGTACTTGAAAACGTATTTTCAAAATTCTTATTTAATTACTTTTATATTCTTGCTTTGTAGGAGAAAATAATAGCTTATCTTCTAACTGGGAGTTTCCTTTAAATATTTTTGACACGACCAAAATTTTGATACGACCCCTTTTTCAGCTTAAAATTCGTGGACTATACCACACCAAAGTGTAAACTTGGAAAAGTGAGCACTGCTCTGATGTTAACAAGAGAATTAATGAACGAGAAACCAGAAACTAGTTTTTCTTTCCTATTGAGCAGCTATGACGATTTTTTACCCTCATTCTTTCTCGTTGATTTTGTGTATCTTTCTCCCCCTTTTTTACATAACATTTTTTTTTCAACGAGTTTAATCATTTTTCTTTCATCGATATTTTTTTTTCTAATTTTATTTTTGAAGGAACCTAAGTGTACAAAGAAGAAAATTTTTAAACGTGGGCTATGCGTGGTGGAATTCATTAGCGACTTTGATTCCATAAATTTTACTGCGTTGGTTCTAGACCAGCTTTTAACACTGATAAAAGAAGAAATCGAAAAGATCCAATTTTTTGAAAGAAAAGTTTGAAATATTAACATTTTATAATGAGGTAAACTGAAAAATGAAATCAAATAAAAGTAAGTTGCTTAATTTAAGACATAGCTATTTCATTAGATTTAGTATTCAATTTTTTCAGCTTCTTCATCAACTGAGTATTAAACTAACTACTATTTAAAAAAAAATTCGATTAGTTATTTATAAAGACATTTATTTATTCATATAATTTTCACAATAGATAAAAGTTTTTATTTAAAACAGTAGGGCATTATTTTTTAAGAATTTCATAAAAGAAATATGAATTTTTATTAATTTAAGACGTTAGTATACATAGCTAATGACCCCAAGTATAAAAACCGACTGAAGATTTTAAAAATAGAGTAAAAAAAGACATAAAGGGATAGAAATTTACGGCTTGCTGCCTTCTGCTTTGGGAACTAATAAATTATCACTAACTTTAAAAATTAGTTACATTGCTTCTCAACAGATAGAGCTGCTGATTAGAAGAAAAAATTATAAAACAATGTTAAAATGATCATAATTATAAACGGCTTTGGGTTGTAGTCTGGGAATAAAAATAAGAAACACACGTGAAAATATTACATATAGAATTGTCTACACGCAGAAGAATTCATTGTTTTATAGTTTTTTTCAGCTGAGAATCGCCCTCTATTGATGAGCTTCGTAAGTATTTTTTACATGCCGGGAAATAAGTCAATATAAGAAACAATGCAATTTTATCTCCTTTCGTTTTTAAATGCATTTTCAAACTACCCGTCATTTTTGATAGACTCGATAATTGAATTGCATGTATGTTGAGAATCATGAAATGATGCAGGTTGAGTCATTTTAAAAATTTTTAATTTTCTTAAATGATATGTTTAAACATCCTATGATATGTTTAAAACGTTGAATTTAATTAACGCTGTGACTTTATATAAAATTTTTTTTAAAGAAAATCGTTTTTTGTAAACAGTTTTTGATATATGTATTTTTTCTCAAGCTGATTTTATTAAATATCTTACAATGTATTTTAAAGATATTTTTTTAATAGGAAATTTTACAGAAAGAGGATATTAAAAATACAATGATTTTAAAAACATAAGTACATATTGAAGATATACAATTGATTAGCTGAAACAATTTATTTACGAATGATTCAAAATAATATATCATAACGCTAAGCACAAAGTTTGTATTTACATTCATGATAAAAGATCAAAATCTTTGTCATTTGACAGAAGGAACCCTGAATTTTGTCATGATTAAATTTTAATGATCCGTTTTATCGTATATTTTCATGTTAAATTTCACGTAATACTATTAACTATTTCTTGAATTATCCGCGAAAATGTTTTAGTTCCATAAATAGAAACCAAAAAAAAAAAAAAAAAAGAAAAAGAAAAAAGAACCACCATGATTAAGTTTTGATCTAAAATCATCGGATCTTCACATTTTAAGACTTAATCTTAATGGTTTGAAGGGGTGGCTTCAAATATGCAAATTAATGAGTGCATATACGATATTTTAAGTTACGGAATCAGACGCAAAAACGCACATTTTCTCTGAATAAGCATATTTTGAACAGATAAGGGTGTAATTTTGTATGGTAAAATACAAAGTTTTATCAAAATTGGTTGAATATTTTTCTGAGAAATCGAATTTTTAAGAAGTCGAATATTTGAAATTGGGTTTCTCAAGAACTCTTCCGCCAATTTCGCACAAATTTGTATTTTGCTATCTAAAATTACATACTTTAAAATGACGTAAAAATGTGTATCTTAAAATCCTAAATGTTTAACTGTAGTTATATAAAATAAGAATAAATAATAAATATTTACTATAATTTATTTTTTGCACAAAATTATCTTTGAATAAACAAATTTTAAAATTGTGTGCAAAAGTTTTTAAATTCGCTTAAAACAAATCTCGAGATATTCCGAAATAAGCAAAAAATAATATTAACATTAAGGGGTTCAAACTTTGGATTGCTCTTCTGACCAAAATATGGAGATCCATGTTTCCCAGATTACGGCTACCCCTATATGTTGGGGGTCAGAAACCTGAAATCATCGTAAAAAAAAACATGTTTATTCAGAAAAAGTACGTTTTGTGTCTGATGTCGTAACTTAAAATATCGCCTGCACTATTCAATTTGTATATTTGAAGATCACCCTGTCGAATCATTAAGATTGCGTTCAAAAACGTGAAGATCCTATCAGTAGATCATAAGTTATTAAAGGCAGTCCATTTTTTTTCGCGCACTGCACATATACTATGGTTAAGTGGACTTGTGGAGGGTCAACTATACTATGGTTAAAATTGAGCGGTGCCATGGTTAATGTTAAACACTGTAAGGTTGCCAAAATCTTAAGCAATATTATGATTTAAAGAATATACAGTAAGCTTCAATTTTGAAGGAATTATTCTGAGAGTGTGCCATTTCATTAATATTTATAGGTATAGTATGAATATTGTTTAAACTATAAACACTCAGAACGCGTATTATAAACTCGATGGTTTATTTGTCAATTAGTTAAATCTAATGATTTCGATATCATAAAAGATAAGTCTTGCACTCAAAATTGTTTTCAAAAATATTAAGTGTTAAAATTAAAAAAAATCAAACAAAGTTCAAAACGCAACGCGAAGAATGCACCCACTGAAACGAAGAAATCCTCAACTTATTGGAATAAAACCTAGTTAAGGTTATTTATTGTAATGATAAACAAAGTTTTATAATTATCTTGAGAAAAAGGCATACCTAAACAAGAGCTATACTAAAGCTTATTCAAAGAATGAGATTCTTTCCAAAAATCTTTGGCTACACGCGATATCATCGTTTTAAAAACACATTTTAGGGATCTTAAAGATTACGGTAGATAAATACAAAACAAAATGGCAAGAAAAAGCCTAAACTGAAGCTGAAAATTTAGAAACCGTGACCGTGGTACGAAAGCACGAGAAATAAGCGCTGCTTCATTAAGTATAGTGGTAAAATTCCAGTTTAAAGGGGAAAACAAATTCCCTCATTTATCGCTGCTTCTTTCTTTTTACATTATTTTACCTTTACTCTCGTTGGCTGTTAAAAAAAGGCTCGAAAAATCCCGTTAGTGTCAGCCAATCAGTAGTGACATAAGGGATAAATTAGGACCCATTTATAAAGAAGGGGAATTTTACTAATGTTTAAAGCTTGGCATCGTCCCTGGTGTTCGCAAGAGAAAAAGTTATGAATACGGTTGTTTTTCTAATGAATATAGATGTTGCCTATTTAGTTTCGTGTTCGCAGAAGCTTCTGAAAAAATGTAACAATTTTTCTTTCGTCTACGCAGAGTGATTTAGGAAATGAACGGTAAGAAAAAAGGACAGACACATTTATTTTCAGAACGTTGCACGCATTCATCCTTACACTGCCAAAGAGCTAAATTAAACCGCGGAATCAATTTCAAGAACAATATTTTATTAACAAGTCGAAATTGAAAAATTCCATTAATGAAAATTCATGTAATATTCCAGGTTGACTTTTAAAAGAGACTTAGTTTTTCAGAATTAAAAGTTGCCTCTACAATGAATGTTTAGGTTTTATTTTTGAAACATAGACATTTTTAAAATGTTTACTTTTATAATATTTCCTTTTTTTAACAAATTTATTTTTGAATTTCTTTTTAAATACATAAATTTTTTAACGTTTCCAAAATGTGTTTAACATTTCTGTCTAAATGTAATTCAATTAATTTCAAGATCAGCATTGCAGGTCGGTCACTAAATATTTTTTTAAAAGAATTTATAACAAATAAAATTGGATTGATGCTTCTTTAAATTCTGGTTAATTTGATTTTATTAATGAACGATGTAAACATGAATATGGGTCAACTCGTTTTATAACACCACGCCACAACTTAAATCCTCATTTGACTTATTTCATTTAACCTGCTTAAATAACGGTCCTTCATCACCATACTTTATTTAGTGAACTTTTTTTATACAAAATCTGGTGACATTATTTCTGGATAGCCTCCAAAATAATTATGGGAAATTTGTTTTTTTGTAACGTAAGTAAAAAGTGTTGCAACCATATAAATTTCAAATGCGTGAGAATCACTCTAGCTGCGAGTGTCCCCAGCAGTTTTATCTCTTATGTCACTCTCTGCGTATCACCAGCAGTTTTATCTCTTATGTCACTCTCTGCGTGTCACCACTTTCGCAATAACATTTAAAATAAAGCAAATGTTTTCATAATGCATGCCATATATAGTAATCAGTCGATAAGATCAAGGCTAATAATTTATTAATTAAAATCTAAGTAAAATTAATTTTACAATTTTTCTATAAAAACAAAACCTCCTTACCTTGCAAAAAATGAGGCAGCTGCCGAAGGCTGAGCTGCTCCAAATGTACTTGGACATGGCGAACTAAAAGATGTTCCTTGAAGAAGGGAATGATGGGAATAGCCAGAAAAAGATAATGAATGCGGAATGGATGAACAACTAGAAGGCATTCCCATGCAGGAAGTTCCAGCATGACTGGGAGAAGCATTACTACCACTGCTAGTGGCGCCACCAATTGGTGAGTACGGACTCGCCATAGACAGTTGATGTCTTGGACTGCCTAGTGTTTGAGTCAAATTGTGCTCTTGTAGGGCTTTCTGGCTCATAGGGGTCTGAGAACTGGACGGCCCCGAGGTTACAAAGGATGATAAGGTCGAAGAGAGTATTTGCTGTAAAGTAGATTTAATTAATCAATCAATCATAATAATTTTCTCTAAATTTTAAAACAATATAAACAATACATTTAAGAGATTCTAAAGCTACTAAAAATGTCATCATGTAATTTAATGTTATCATGCAATCTTTTGAACAACTCAATTAAAATAAAAAATTATGAAAACATAAACATATGATCCCCTTATGAGCGTAGAAATCTAAACTCTTATTGATGAAAATGTAGCAGAGAACTTTAAGTGCAAAGGATAAGTCTACGTTTCGAAATATTTATTTTTTAGAATTAATAAACATAACTAAATTTTCTAAAAAAAATCGTGCATCAAAATATCATTAAAAAAATTGTATTATAACTACATGTAGATGTAACAAAATCCATAATGGAGGCTTTAGTATTAGAAATAATATTATTTTTAGTCTTTAAAACCCACTGACGGTTCTGCACGTAGAAAGTCTTATTTTAACCTGCAGTCTTCACTGCATAGCAAAACCGGTTTTCCAATGTTAATAGATAGGGGAACTGTGTGTAGGGGAGAAACCTTCTCCCAATTTCGCCCATTTCCTTAACCGCCAGTGGGTTAAAATGCGAAAGTAAATTTAATTTTATAAATTAAAGTATAGAATAAAGTATATTCTCAGTTACGTAGCTGCAGTTAAATGTAAATATTCTTTCAATACATAAATAAATTATCTTTCTTGCAAATATTATTACTGGATCTTTAAAAAAAGTTCATTGCGTAAAGTGACAGGAAATGAAATATACAGTACTATTGTGCATGTACGCTTAGTATGACTTATTAATTTACCTTCATAATACTGACATGACATATAAATAAACCATATAAATAAAAATCTAGCTTAAATTTCTTTGTAGAAAGTAAGCACAAAAGATTGATGTACTTTATTTTCGAGCGACCTGTTAAATAAACAGTATTTCATAGGTAATCATTATGGTTGTCAATATTGTCAAAGAAAATTTATTTAGAAAAATTGGTCAAGGAAGACTCTTAAATATTTTAGTTTCATAAAAATTACATTTAATAAGAGGCCATTCGCTGAGTAACAAAATTTATACTCAGTTGAAAAAAATCCATAACATAGCTCGTATCCAATAACATAGCTCGTATAAACAAGTTATATTTTTTACATTAAAATCGAGGTTTCATCAAACATGGACCTTACAGCCCCCCAAATCTTTGTATTTGAACTTCGGTTATATTATCTAACCAGAGAAATCAACTATCTTCCTTAATTAAAAGGTCCTTTCAGCACTCATTTATTGATAATTTTTAACTATAATGCATAGAGTGAAAAACATCTGGTTGAAGTCAAATTATTATTATTTTTTTTACAGATCAAACAGTCTTTCAAAATAAAATGTATTTCTATAGCTTGTCGTGAGGACACGAGCCTAAGTACGTATCAAAACTAACCCACTTCAACCTTTTTTCCGAATAATTATCATTATCATAAAACATATCTAAGCACATTTGAAAATATTTATAGTAAATATACATTTTAAAAGTAAAAAATCTTTGCTGTCATACGTTATGTTGTTATATTTTAAAAGCAACGTATTCTTATTAATATCTAATATTTTTTTATAATGTAACATTGTTAATGTAATATTAGAGTAGAGTGTGTTTATTTTTTATGGTGTAACAGTGTTTATGTAATATAAGAGTATGGTGTGGAGTTTTTTTTATTTTTCATAATGTAACAGTGTTAATGTAATGCTGGAGTATGGTGTGCCGATTTTTTATAATAATGTAAAATTGTTCATGTAATAATAGAGCATGGTGTGTTGGGTTGTTTTTATAATGTAGCATTGCAATTTAAGAAACGAAGACGATTTGCGATTGGGATACATAAAATGTAGTTAAATTTTTTATTTTTTTATGTTCAGTTCTGTAAAATATAATCTGTGAACCATTTTTTACAGGAAAGCAAATTTATAACACACGAAAAAAAAGTTTTTCAATGGCACCTATGAAATTGAGTTATACATATTTCTCATAAATATCTCACTACTATTGAAGAAGTACATAATACCTCGCACAAAGAAACTGAGTTTCTACTAAAAGAGTAGCCTCTAACTCAGTTTACTATTTCAGTTTTATTATCCATTTATTCGTTCATTCAGTTATTTCATAAACGACTACAATTCACGCACCTGGGAAATATCTACTTCAGGAACGGGCAAAGAAAAAAAACTTGAAATAAAGAGATCTCAGAATAGCTCGTAAAAGAAAACCATATTTGAAAGCAGTTCAATAAAGGATTTAATCATAACACGCGCTTTTTATTACTTTATTATATCAAAGGAATTAATAACCTCCTTTTTTTCAGGAGGAATATTAGTCTAGTAACTCTAACAAGCTTTATTTCAATATTTTATTATATTTGAAATACACTACGCTTATAAGAGAAGTTTTAGTAAAAATAGTAAGAATTGAAATAAATAGGAATTCGCAAGACTTAATTACATTTTCTAAAGAATTTAAATTAAAAAGCTATTACTTACATAATTTAATTAATTAAAATTAATATTTCTTGAAGATATTTTTTTTTAATTAAAATTCTTTATATAAATGTTTAATTAATGTTATAATTTATATATTTGTTAATAATCTTTATATAATTGTTAATTACTTCTCCTGTTTTGGTTCTGAAGTGATTTTAGGCCTGTTAATCAGTTAAAATTTAGGTCTTTTAGCATCAGTTAAAATTAGGTCGCACATTTACCTTGCCAGTGCGACCTGGGAGACATATGGCAAACCAGACAAACTTTACAATTTAGACTTAAGGAAGACGATAGATATGTCCATTATCAAGAATACAATAAATCATCAATTGTTGCACATTGTTGGAACCTTTGGTATAAATTCAATTTCGATACTGATAAAATTATTTCCACCCCAACCACATCAGCTCATTTTGATGTCCTCGAATCTGCACTCAATGATAATGATATTTTCTTATAAAAAAAAAACATAATTCTGGTTTATATAACCCAAACTCTAAGGAATTTAAATAATATATTTGGTAATTTTTCCGTTCATATGTTAACGGTTTACCAGAAATGTTGATTTTCAGAACTATAGTTCTTATTAAAACGCATTTAGTAAAAAAATATGAAACGGAAAAGTTAAAGTAACCAAATAAATTATTTTTTAGCCATGCTTTAAAGTATCATGATAGAATTATCAAATTTTACCATAGTGGTCAAATTTTATCACTTGTTATAAAACTATATTTTATTGTTAATTTCATCCAAACCATTACCAAAGTGCTTTAGTAAAAATTACCGAGCTTTAAGGTGTTTTTATAGAACCTGAACCACGGTGCATTTTTACCATATTCTGATAGATTTGGCAATACTTTTTCTTCTAATATAGTTTTCGCTTTCTCAAAGAGAACTATTTTCCAGATAAATGATATTTCAAATTTGGAAACAGTGGTAATTTCTATGAGTCAAATCCAGACAATGCAATATGTGTGTGGGTGTGACAATATTATATAAAAGCAGTTTATAATCGTCGTTGAACAGCCGACCCAGTTTAGGATTTACGACTACTAATTTTCAACGCCAAAGCCTTGTGATTTTTAACCCAATACAGAAGACAAGGGAAGTCCTGGATTAAGTATTGGGAGAAAATTACCTTCATGAAGGATTTTTTGATGGTACCGACTCGCATTTGCGTTACATGGAGAGGAAAACCACAAAACCTCTACGTTTACACTGACGGCAAGATGACCCTAACCCATGATCCGTCGACCAATATAGATATTTTACGTCAACACTGTGGTACGTGTGAGCCGGGTGTGGAATTCGTATGGCCAAGCCATCGCTGGTATTTGAATCTGGTTCACCTCATTGGAAGGCAAACACTCTATCCCCTGAACCACTACGGCTCTATGAACAGTTTTATTTTTTATTTTATAGACGATATTGATCAGCTGACCGACATTTTGAGTTTACGACTACCAATGTTCAACTCCGTAGCCATGTAATTTTGAACCAATCCAGAAGACAAGGGAACTCCTAGTTCAATACCACCAGAGGTATTGATTTGTTGTTGGAATTTGGAAGACTTTGTGACTCCGACTGATTTAACGTGCACCAGTCACCATTTAATACATGGGAATAAAAATAGTTGCGAAAATATGATAATTTAATATGCAATGAATTTAATATGCAATGAATGAAAAATGATTACACATTTGAGCACCATTCTTCATTTTCGATTTAAAATGTACGTGCTAAGTTTTATTTATTTTTATCAGTATTTCACACTAACTATGAAAGTTTATTTGTACTTACAGCAGGCATATAATAAATCGACCCTGCTTTTATCGACTCAGCAATAGTTTCTTTTTCTGAAAATTATCTAAAAGTCATCCTTATTCTATGTCTTCGGTCAAGTTTATGGATAAAGAGAATTTTCCGTTGTCTCGAATTTGCAAAAGATTATGTGACCGAATATATTTCTTTCATAATGTTGTTACCTTTTATTAACCATTATGACCCGAAGATGAGGAAAAAATGAGTCTTAATTCTTTTTCAAGCACTTGGTAGGGAGCTGGTAGAATATGGATGCACAAAAATATCACATCATTAAAAAAATTTATGATTTTGAAGTTATATAAAATAAACAGTATTTTTATTTATAAAAAAAGTGGAAACCTTTTTTTAAATATACATACTATAGCTGATATATAATGCTACATTGTTAGAAATTATTATTATAACTGTCTAATTTGCTGTCACCTCACTGTGGGTGCTAAGTTGAACCGTACTACCGTACTTTTTTAACTTTTTATGTAATACTACAGAACATTTTGAACCAAAACATGGTCAACATTTTATTAAGGTTTCAGCCCTTTAAGCTATTTAATAAGCTTAATCTATGTCTTAAGCTTAATCTAATTAAGCTTATTTATTCTATAGCTTAAGCTTCAGCTATATTATAAGCTATTAATATTATGGTTAAACATTTTACAGATTGCAATCTAAGTTCTTATTAAGGATGCAGTACATTTGTTTGGTAATATGGTTTAAATTATTAATATTATAGTTCAACATTGTACAGAGGGAAGTGTTTTCCAAAACACGTCATTCCAGGAAAACCAAAATAGTTAAAAGCAAAGTATCATAATAGCATTTAAGCTTAACATGTTCAATAATTAGATACAAAATCGATTGTATAATGAGTTGCAATAAATTGAATCATTGCATAAAATTATTATGACATAAAAGAGGCAAAGTAACTTTGTTTAATAACTGTTTCAGTCTTGTAGCTATAAATCTGTGCTTTATATCTCTCTCGGTGGATTTAATTGAAGAAACTATTACTTGACTGAAAGCTGCTATATATATATCTGAGATAGTGAATAGCTAGACAAAGTAAACACACACTTATGAGAAACTAGTCTTCTCTCCGATTAATTATTATCATCGGACACTAGACTTAGAGTCCCCATGACAACCACCCTGGATCCTTACAGGAAAGTGATGTCTGCTGAGAGGATGGACCCGGAAATGAGTCAAGTTCGGATAAATTTGAAACATAGTTATTCGATATAAATGGAAGGATTTAAAATGAATCGATGATGATTGTGTAGGATCAACGCTTTATTTACCTATAGATTCCGAGTCTTAATGTAGAGTTGTTAAATAGATTGTAAGAGTGAAGATTAAATTTCAAAACAGATTTAAGTGTTTGTGTTAAGTATTTTACAAAATAATAAAGTGATAAGCTTTTGACATAAATTTAGTAACGTATCGCAAAATATTTTGCTGTGTTCAACATCTCATCAGATAAAATTTTGACCTGTTTCTTTGCACAAAGAATATTTTAGGGATCCTTAAAAAGTTTCCGAGGTTTAATGCTAACCTTTATCTATGAGCCGCAGTGGATTAGGAGTTAGAGCTTTCACCTTCGAGTGAGGTGACCCGGTTTCGAATCCTAACGACTGCTGCACTATTCGAATTCTGCCCCCGGCTCGCACCGACCACAGTGCTGAAGTAAGATAGAATCAGTGTTAGACAGATCATATGTTCGAGTCCTCTCTCCGTTAGGCTAACCTTGGGAGGTCTCCATGCAAAGCAGATGCGGTTTAGTTCCATCAAAAAGTACTCCATGAGGGCTAGTTTGTCTAAATACTTGTCATTATGCCGTTAGTTCCTTTGTCTTCTAGGTTGGGTTCAAAGTTTCAAGACTACGGAGCTGAACATTGACAGTCGTTCAGAAATAGATCGACTGTTCAACGTCACTCATAAAATAAAATATAACCTTTATCGGAGAATGAACCAAACCAACCGAAAAATGCATTTGATTCGTGTTTTGTGATTATAGTGGCTATTCTTGTCTTGTAAAAATGTCAATAATATGTGCTTACGCCAACATTGATTGGCCTTAACTCTGTACGATTGAGTAGTATTATGAATAACACAGCGAACATTTGTACAGATGCATGGATGCATGCGTAGATCAATAATTAACAGAAAAGTTTCAAGCTTTGAGAATAGATAAAAATGATTGGTTTTAAACTTTATTTGAGTTATCCTTTGTCATCTTGTCATTTTATTAATTGAAGAAACATTTTTCGAAAAAAGTATAATTTGTTAATTACTATCAATTAAAACGAACGATTAATATTTGGATTTCTTATATCAAAATTCTAGAGTTAAAAATGTTTAATGGCATGATTTATAATTTGTAACCAATAAGTTAAATCACAATTTTGCTTATGTAAACAAACGTACCATGTCCCTAAAAGAAACAGTTTTAATACCATTAAGTAGTATTACATAAGTTTAACATTTTAATAATTACAACTTTTTAATATATTTAATAAAATTGAGTACTTAATTTCCCTAGAGACTGAACAAAACGTTTTTAAAAATTTATTTACTCTTTTAAATAATTAATGTAATTATAAAGAACTGAGTCAGAAAGCAATGAATCCAAAAAGAAACTGAACTGAAAAATCAATGTAATTATAAAAAAACTGAGTATAAAATGTTTGAAACTTAAACTCTAATTTCAAAAAGTCATGTAAAACTAATTTAAAATAATCTATCTGATTTCGACACTTCAACACTGGAAAACGTTTTAAAGTCTCGACTTAATTAATTCTCATAGTGAGTCGTAAAAGAGATAAAATTTCCTTTTTGATAGAATTTCTTATCTTCAAGATTTCAAAACATAAGAAATTAAACTGAAGCCGAGCCACAAAACTATCAGATACACTACTTATCCTACCAAAAACGAAGAGGACCGCTACACAGTAATTTAAAATCCGGAACAGAACGTCTCAACGAAGCTTTTAGAACAAAAGCCGGAGTAAAAGTGCACTTAACTTGATGAGCACAGTCAGTTCGCTTGCTTAAGATGTTTTCGACCTTCTTTCAAGTGCAACTCTTCCTCCAGCGAGGATCGAGCACTTAAAAGAGCAACAGCGTACGCGTTTCTTTTCAGACTCATTCAGCGAATTAATTGCTCTCATTAGGGTACTCGTTAATTACCCCATCCTGGTTATTTCGGGTTGCAACTTCCTGAATCTGCCCCTTCTGGAAGTTGGTAATTTTGCCCCTCGAATTCGAAAACTTATCCGCACGCTTTCTAATTGCGGGCGACATGGGAGGAATTTTCGTCTATTACTTCTTAATTTCCAATTGGCTGGCCTAGTCTTGGCCATTGTAAAGCACCTAAGCGGGTATTTAAGCGGTAGTTCGTGCTTGAAATGGGTGCACCTAAGCATGGGGTGAGGATTTTAGCAAGGAATAAGGAGCATCTTAAAGGGCTAAGTGCGCCGTTTAATTTTTATTGTAGGGTAATCTGTCTGGATATAGACAACAATACAAAATTGGTAGTAGATAAAAAAATACGTTGAGACCTAATGTTTAATTAGACGTTGATACTTAAATTATATTAAATGAATATGTTTAAGAATTAATAATACTTTTTTTAATTATTGTATTTGAATAACTTTTCGTGAAATCAATTTTGTCACTAAAATTAGAAGAATTACAGTTTGCCCCGTCTTTGCATCAAACTATCAGAAATAAAACTTTCCCTTTTGACGATACAGTATTCCTTGAGATGTATATCATCAATTTTAGGAATAATTTCGTCACGGAATCACCTAAATAGTAACGAATTTCGAACTCTTGAATATGTGAGGAAGAAGTATCTTCAACTCGGAACCTATCGCAGTGCATTGTGGGAGATCGTTAACTACAATGATGACCAGACGATCGAAACTAGAATGACGAAATGAGCTCACCGGCCTATATGGTGGTCAAGACGTTCGCCGAATACCAGAAATATCCCTTTACTTCGTTTCACCTTAAGTTGGCACGACTGCAAGGAAAGGTAGGAAATGTAATACTCCGCCTTTGAAAAGTAGTTCTTCGCTATTTTGGAATTAATTACACTTTAAATGTGCATACAAATATAAATAAATGTTGTATAATAAGAAAAGTTGAAACATGTATTAGAAATGTTGTATAATAACAAAAGTTATCTTGAAACATGTATTAGAAGTTTTTCATGTTTAAATGTATTTATCTTATAAATACCTTCTCTGTAAAACAAATGTAGAAAGAAGAAGGAAGAGTTTTAGTTTGGCGCTGAATTAGTTTTCAAGGCCAGGGAATTGGCGCGCTGGCTATGTTTTACTCTGGTCAGCTAGTAGTTCTTATTTCGCTTTCTTTCATTCACATCGCTTAATAGTTCTTTTGTTTTTTATTAGTTATTTACTGTTAATTTGTTGTTTTTTATTAGTTATTTATTGTTAGCTCGTTTTTTATAGTCATAAAAGTTTTTTGATTAATTTTTAATTTTTTGTTATGATTCCTTGTTAGATTTTTTTTTGGTTGCAAATTACTAAATGTTAGCATGTTTTTTGTCAGTTTGTTTTTGTAGCTATGAATTGCAAAGCTGGTTTTAATTGTTAGCTTGTATTTTGTTACTTATTAATAGATAGCTTTTTTTCTTTTGTAAGTTATTAATCTTTAGCTTGCTTTCCTTCTTTAATTATTAATTTTAATAGTCATTAAATTCTTTACTTATTTTTTTATTTTAACATTTTAAGCATGTCAGAGACAGGACTATAACCGACAAAGATGTTCACGCCATCAAAGCTTGAAAAAAATTATAAAAAGTGGTGAAAAATTATAAAAGCTAATGTACATTAATGTACAAAAAATAAGTTGCATATAAAAATAAATATCTAAAACAAAGTATTTATGCTTATCTACGCATTTCCTTTTTTCACTTAGATTAAAGCAAAAAAAAAAAAAATCTTTTTAAAAATAATTTTTGTTTCTGTTTAAAATTAGTTTCGTTCTGTTAAAAAATTATAATAATAAGAAAAAAAAGAACAGTAAATATTATAAAACATAAGTAGAATATTTTTCAATTTCAATGATTTCCTGCCTATGTTGACTTTTCCCCCAAAACACCAATTTGGGATAAATTAATGTACATTTATCTACAAAAAATAAGTAGCATCTAAAAATAAACATCTAAAACAAAGTATTTATGCGCATCTAGGCAATTCTTTTTTTTTACTTTGATTTAAGCAAAAAGCAATCTTTTTAAATATAAATTTTTTATTTGTTTAAAAATAGTTTTGTTTAGTAAAAAAATCATAATAAAAAAATCATAATAAAAAAATCTGTTTTTAAAAAATCCTTATTAGAAAATCTGCTTTTCAAAAACCATAATAAGAAATCAACTTACAACTAGTATCTTAAAATAATAATTATTAGAAAAAAAATCGCGTTCTTTTCTGTATTCTGTTCAAAATTTTAGTAAGATTCTTGGTTTAAAAAAAAAAAAAAATGGGAGTTTTGTTTTCTTTAACGCCAATACTGGCCACTTCCTCACCTTTTTTTGCTACCTCATCCCCCAACTGACTTAAAGAGTAACACAGTTTCCATGACAACGGCTGTAATTCGGTCTGCCTACCCTTCTCTCCAGTGCCAACTTAAGATGAAATGAAGTATAGTTCAATTCCCGCGTCGGACATGGATATATTTTTCTCTCTGTTTTATCTGTCCTTGAGTTGAAGGAGCGACATATATATGGTACATGTATGGTGCCCTGTATGATGTGACATGTATGGTGCCCTTGGAAAAACGACCAACACCTTGGAAAAATGACATTGATAATATGCCATTAGGCACTACTTTTTTTCTTTTAGAAAAAAAATTGAATTACAAAGCAATTCTTTGATTTTAACAAAATTCGTTTTTACGCAGAGGAGTTAGTGTTATTTCGTCACTTTGATTAAAATGTTTACTCAGAGCACATACCAGGAATCGGTTTCGTAAAAAACAAAGAAAGTTTCGTGATGTTTGAGAGAAAATTTCTTACAATGCAGACGTTTTATTCAAGATACAAAATATAAAAATGCTGCCTATTACTAATTTTAATAGATGTTGTAAAGAGGGAAACATCACAAAAGAAACTTTTTCCGATTTCATAGTAGGTTAAAAGTATCCTTTGTAATGATTAAAAATTATAATAAATATTATCTCATGGGAATTATGCTATCACCTATTTCTTCCGCTGTATCTTATTTCTCATTAATAGAAATGGGTACGTTACAAAGTTTCAAGACAGAGAATTGTATTTTATAAGTAAAAAGGAATACAGTTAGTATAGACTTCATCTGTGCCTTGACAAAAAAAAATCATTTTATTTCTCTGCCTCTTTTTCCCGAATATATCAGATTTTGAATTTTGATTGAGAGAATCAGATTTGACAGAGGAATTTTAATGACAGAAAAACTAATTGGAGTATATTTATTTGAAAAATATTAATATATTAAAGAATTTTAAATCAATATTAAAAAGAATTACGAACAGAGAATATTAGCTCACATGTAATTAGATATATAAAATTAGCTGAAGGGTGGATTTCAATTGATTTTTGATAAATGATAGTTATCCGTGACACATGTAGTATAGGTTATAAATTTTATATCAATGAAATGATTACACAGTTATGCAATATATTTATTATTTTAAATTTCAAACAATCGATTTTCATTTCTAGGAAATATTAAAAACTTTATTTATTGCAAAATTTCTCTTCCATTGTTAAAAGCATTCCAGAAACAGCTCATTGTAGGTCACAGAGGTCATGGAAGTTATGGGTCTACATTATCGTAACCCATGACATTATAGTGGTAATTTTCTCAGCCCTGCGCATCAATCATCATGCATTTCCATAAATGTTGGTTATCTGAAGCTAGTTGGGTTCAACCCATCAACAGGGACAGAACCTCAATCCTTTATTGTGACAATTTTGTGGCTCAACATCTGAAACATCACAGTTCCCATGCTGTTATTTTTTCATATTTTATTCGTTATTAGAATGTTATATTTTAATATGTTATTCGTTATTAGAATGTTATATTTTAATATGTTATTCGTTATTAGAATGTTATATTTTAATATTAATTCTTATTTTCAACATAAATTCTATGGACTTTAAAGTAACGGAGTGTATAACTCATAGAATTCTTTCCATCTTAAAAAATGACACTTCAAAATAAAATACGAGCAGGAAAATATTTATAAATTATAAATAATTTATAAATTTATATTGCTATAAACTACATTGGTTTGCAAGGCTATACCTTGAAAACATCTTTAACCGATTAAAATTGCAATTTTCCAAACTTTTTCTTCGCTTATTGTTTTTCATAATTGCATGGGTCACTCTAAATCCATTTGCTAAATATTTTAATTTTGACAATTTTATATCTCCAACAGATGAAAAGTTTTAGGCAAACTGATTATCATCACCTATCATTCTATTAGTGGCATCTATCAACATTGAACTAATTAAACAGCCGAAACATACAAGACTTGTTAAAGTATGAAAATTGTAAAGTATGGTCTTGGTTCAACTTCTCGAGGTCGTTGGTCGTCGGAAGTAGTGTCCATCCATCAAAACGTCCATAAAGAAGCACCCATTGGGAACATGCGCCAAACGACCCTCGACGAAAATTTGATAAATTGCACTTTTCTGTCACACCATTAGAGAGCCAATTGCGTGTTCCTTCGAACTGAACGGACCCCTAGACGCTGCTTCATTCACAATTTTGGAATTGCAGTCACTGAAATGGACTCAGTTTCTGGAATTTTACGTGCTGCTAAGCAAAACTGGAGAATGAATATTCATAGGAATTTGTGAAATGTCTGATTTGATTCGAACAAATCGTATTTTCGTATTTAATATTTAGAATAATAATTAAGTCTTGCACATAGATGAAAAGCATAACAATAATATCGCTTATATTCATGGACAACTATTGAGTTCATTAATATTAAAGATTCCTGTGAGAATTGGGATAATATGCTGTATAATGTAAGGGAAATCTTTGGCAAAGTATATATATATATATATATATATATATATATATATATATATATATATATATATATATATATATATATATATATATATATATATATGAAATACTGAGTCACACTAATTATCTAAATTTCACGCCTAACAAAAAAACTATCTTAAATTCTGCTGAACATCTGCGAAGAAGATTAGTCTCTCTCTTGATTTTATTTTTCAGGATAGTTTTGATTATGATTCTAATGATTATTTATGATGATTCTTTATTAAAAATTTCTTTTATTGTTTAAAATTTAATTTGTTAATTTTTTTGAAGAAAGGTTTTTTTCATAATTATCATAATTTCATTTTTCATAAATTATTCTTGTTAAAAATTACCGAAAATTTACATTTCTTAGAAATAATTATCATGAAAAGCTTTTCATTTAAAACAAGAAAAAGGAGATCAACATAAATGATAAAAACCATTTAAAAGTGAGAATTTTTCGAAATTAACAAATTTATTATACTCAAAAATCTGATAGAAATACGTAATTAAGAAAGTAAAAAATATAATCATAAACATTACGACTGTATCTGAAAATATGTATCTAAATTACGTAACAATTCTGCGATTAATTATGTTCTACTAGATATATATAAGAATCTAAATAGATCAAAAGTCACTAAAAACTATCCTCATCAGTAAAAAAAAACTAATATACCACGATAAACTTATATATGAGAAAAATATTGATACCCTCAAAATATACTCAGAATTCTTTTTAAAATCCATAATTATACTCTTATGCTCGTAAAAATATTGTCATAAATATTATAATTTAAGGTTTTCTCTGAACAACAGTATAAATATATATTTACATAACAATTCTGAAGTTGATTATGTCTTACTAGATATAACTATATAAGGATCTAAATATATCAAACGTCACTAAAAACAACCCTCATCAGATATAAGAACAAACTGAAATATCACAATAAACTTGCATAGGAGAGAAAATACTGATACACACAAAATGTACTCAAAAAATTTTAAAATCCATAATTTTACTCTTATACTCGGAAAAAACATTGTCATAAATATTTATAATTTAGGGCTTTATCTGAACAACAGTATCAATATATAATTACATAACAATTCTTAAGTTAATTATGTCTTACTAGATAGATATAAGGATCCAAATATATCAAAAGTCACTAAAAACAATCCTCATCAGATAAAAGAACAAACTAAAATCCCACTATCAACTTATATATGAAAGAAAATACTGATATATTTAATAGCCAGGAAAAAAGATGGGGAATATTGCCAATTCATAGGATGTTACATTTATTTTCTTCTTTTATTGTCCTGGGAAGTTGGAATCTGCTGACTAAAACAGAAGTACCTAATATATCTAGCTGGTGGATAATTCGGTTTGGTTAAGAACCGCATACAAAGAAATCCGTCAGGACGGAGACTAAAAAGATAGAAGGGAGAAAAAAAAGGAGAAATAGAAAAAGAAAAATTGTCAGAAATCGAAGAAATCTTCTTTTGTCATAAAGCCATCAGTGTCATAAAAGATGAAATAAAAATGCAATACTCTTTTGGAACTCGAGTAGCTTGAAACAGTTTTAACGATCTTATAGTGGGTCAGTTTGATCGAGTAAAATCGTATTTTTCTGACGTTTATCCCTCATAAAATTGAAGATTTGAAGAAAATAAAAACTTTGTACGGTTTTTAAATGAGTTCATTGTTTTTCTCCGTTTTTTTTTTTCTATGATTAAATGTAGGGAACTCTTAAGACTTCG
The DNA here is from genome assembly GCA_949128135.1 of Parasteatoda lunata. Classification (NCBI taxonomy): domain Eukaryota; kingdom Metazoa; phylum Arthropoda; class Arachnida; order Araneae; family Theridiidae; genus Parasteatoda; species Parasteatoda lunata. The sequence goes on along the minus strand of OX421971.1, from coordinate 110,529,466 downwards.
ATGCGATGTTCAGTGTTGAAATGTTTAGAAATTAATGATATTGTTTTTCAAATCACTGAGTCAATCTTCTCTATAGCAAAATATATTGTTTAAAGTTATATTTTGAAAAAAAATTCAATGACAAATATAAAAAATAAAACAGGAGTAAAGTTTTCTTAAATATTTCTTTCTTCCTTATAAAATTATTATATCTATGATAAAATTTAACATTCAGTAAATTGAACTGAAGCCTTTGATATAAGAAATGGTGAAATTTGATTTTAAAGATCAAAATATAATATGACTTATTACGTCTGTGACTAGTATAATATCTTAATAAAAGTATAAAGTTATTACTAATAAAAGTATTCCAATTTAGGCAGTTTAATCAGAGAATGAAACTGATTTTAAAAAAAATTTAGAAAAAGACAAAATAAGGAATAAATATTTAAAATAATAAATCAAAATGGAAGAGCGCTTAAAGCAGCTAAAACCAAATGTGTTTTATTTTAATTTGAAAAGTCAGAGATACTATTCTAGCAGAAAATGAAAAAAAAAAAAAAAACTTAAGATATTTATGTTAGCACGACAGCACCTCATCAGGGAACACACTGCCTGCCAACACACAGGATCCTTTCTGTTATCTTTAGTAATACCAAAAACTGACAGTGCCCCGAGACCCCGTAATAGATAAACAAATAAGAAAAATTAATTAGAAAAATTAAAATGCAAATGCAAAGAAAAATCAATTACAAATAAACGCAATTTAAAATTGATAGTTTATAATAATTAGTAATTTACTAATTAAATAACATTAACTTTCATAATAAATTAAAATGAATTTGTAAATTACTTTCATAAATGAATTTTAAGAAAGTAAATAATTTTCTTATGAAAGTAATTGCATATCTAAAGAAGCAAAAATTATCAACTAAATATTATTCAATGTATTCAAATATTTTTATTTTTCTACAAGAAGTAAAAAAGAAACTTAACATGCAATCGTAACTTCTGTTTAACATTTAGGATAATTATTAAAAATTTTTTTCAATATTAAACAATTTTATTAGAATGGATATGAGAAATTTCCTTTAGCTACATTATCAATTTAGAAATTTTTTGTTTTTGACTTAAATTCACAAAGAGAAAAAAAAAATTCTATATTAAAGTAATTTTTTTTAAAAATTACTTACACAAATCATAGTAAATTAATTATGTAATATTTCATATAACAAAAATAAGATAATTATTTAATGTAATAAAACTATACACAGCGGAAAGGGGACAAATGTGGACAGCTTAAATAATTACAAAGATGTTTCCATAACATGGTGCTAGGGAGGACAAAATATTTTTTGATAAAGAAAGATTTAAAAACGCATAATTTAAAATAAACTCTTATACCATTTGCAATGAGGATTAATATTATTCCTCATTCAAAAATTGGTAATGTTTGTAAGTGGCATGCTTAAATTGCTTCGTAATAAATTAGCAAAATTAATATGGTGTTTTAAAAGTATCTTTGAAGTGTCATTTGTTCTAGCTGAAGTGTCATTATAACGTAATTTATTAAAGTATCTCTTTCCCTACTTAATAGTATAACATACATTAACTGGTTAATTATAAAATATGATTAATTAATATAAATTTAACACGGTCTTATATGGTTTCATTTTAATGGAATTTATTAAAGTAACTTGTAATCCTAATTAATAAGATGGTGTATATTTTAATTGATCCATTAAGAAAATATCTTTAATTCATATACATTTAACAAAATTTTATAAAACTATTTTTTAAGTGCAATTTTTTCAATCATACTACAGCATAGTATTTGTAACTATATTGTAATTCAGCATAGTATTTGCAACTATAATTAATGAGATGGTATTCTTCAATTTCTTCATAATAAATTAGCATTAATTCATATAAATTACTTCATAATTAATTAGCATTAATGTATATAAATTAGCACCGTCTTATAGATATATCTTTATAGTGCCGTTCGTCTTACTGCAGTACATTATAACTTAATTCACAAAAATATTTGTTATCCTACTTAATAAGATAACATACATTAACTGGTGAGTTATAAAAACATCATTAATTCATATAAATTTAACACAGTTTCATTTATTCCACTGTAGTGCATTATGACTCTATTTACCAAATTTACCAATAGCCCGAATTAATAAGCAGCTTACTTCAGCAGCTTCATAATAAATTGGCATTGATTCAAATAAATTTAACAGCGTTTTATAGATCAATATTTGCAGTGTCATTTGTTCCACTGTAATACATTATAACGTAATTTGCCATTGTATTTGTAACTCTGATTAATAAGATGGCTTACTTCAGCAGCTTCATAATAAATTGGCATTGATTCAAATAAATTTAACAGCGTTTTATAGATCAATCTTTGCAGTGTCATTTGTTCCACTGTAATACATTATAACGTAATTTGCCATTGTATTTGTAACTCTGATTAATAAGATGGCTTACTTCAGCAGCTTCATAATAAATTGGCATTGATTCAAATAAATTTAACACCGTTTTATAGATCAATCTTTGCAGTGTCATTTGTTCCACTGTAATACATTATAACGTAATTTGCCATTGTATTTGTAACTCTGATTAATAAGATGGCTTACTTCAGCATCTTCATAATAAATTGGCATTGATTCAAATAAATTTAACAGCGTTTTATAGATCAATCTTTGCAGTGTCATTTGTTCCACTGTAATACATTATAACGTAATTTGCCATTGTATTTGTAACTCTGATTAATAAGATGGCTAACTTCAGCAGCTTCATAATAAATTGGCATTGATTCAAATAAATTTAACACCGTTTTATAGATCAATCTTTGCAGTGTCATTTGTTCCACTGTAATACATTATAACGTAATTTGCCATTGTATTTGTAACTCTGATTAATAAGATGGCTTACTTCAGCAGCTTCATAATAAATTGGCATTGATTCAAATAAATTTAACAGCGTTTTATAGATCAATATTTGCAGTGTCATTTGTTCCACTGTAATACATTATAACTTAATTTGCCATTGTATTTGTAACTCTGATTAATAAGATGGCTTACTTCAGCAGCTTCATAATAAATTGGCATTGATTCAAATAAATTTAACAGCGTTTTATAGATCAATCTTTGCAGTGTCATTTGTTCAACTGTAATACATTATAACGTAATTTGCCATTGTATTTGTAACTCTGATTAATAAGATGGCTTACTTCAGCAGCTTCATAATAAATTGGCATTGATTCAAATAAATTTAACAGCGTTTTATAGATCAATCTTTGCAGTGTCATTTGTTCCACTGTAATACATTATAACGTAATTTGCCATTGTATTTGTAACTCTGATTAATAAGATGGCTTACTTCAGCAGCTTCATAATGAATTGGCATTGATTCAAATAAATTTAACAGAGTTTTATAGATCAATATTTACAGTGTCATTTGTTCCACTGTAATACATTATAACGTTATTTGCCATTGTATTTGTAACTCTGATTAATAAGATGGCTTACTTCAGCAGCTTCATAATAAATTGGCATTGATTCAAATAAATTTAACACCGTTTTATAGATCAATCTTTGCAGTGTCATTTGTTCCACTGTAATACATTATAACGTAATTTGCCATTGTATTTGTAACTCTGATTAATAAGATGGCTTACTTCAACAGCTTCATAATAAATTGGCATTGATTCAAATAAATTTAACAGAGTTTTATAGATCAATATTTACAGTGTCATTTGTTCCACTGTAATACATTATAACGTTATTTGCCATTGTATTTGTAACTCTGATTAATAAGATGGCTTACTTCAGCAGCTTCATAATAAATTATGAAGAAGTTGAAGTACATTAATTCGCATAAATTTAACATTATTGTTAAATTGTATTGTGTATTAATTCTTATAAATTTAACATTATTGTTAAATTGTATTGTGTATTAATTCTTATAAATTTAACATTATTATTAAAGTGTATTGTGTATTAATTCTTATAAATTTAACATTATTATTAAAGTGTATTGTGTATTAATTCTTATAAATTTAACATCGTTTTATAGATCAATCTTTACAGTGTCATTTGTCCCATATTATAACGTATTCCACTAAAGTATTTGCAGGCTAATTAATATTATGATAAACTTCAACTTCTTCAAAGTTAAAATACATAAATTAATAAACATTCAAACTAGGCTTCAGGACTACCTTGATGGTTTATTTATTCTGTCATAGATCATTTTTAGGTATTTCAGTAATAAATTTGTAGCCTTAATTAATGCTACAGCGTATTTCAGCTGCTTCATTATGAAAACAGCATGAATTCACACATTCTCAAGCCAGGCTTTTAAAACCTAACTTCGATCATTTTTATCAAATTTTCTACCCCTTCAACTCTTCTACACGCTACTTAGAGACATCGTTCCTTAATAATGATATGCAAAACCGATGCCTTCATCAAAAACTAAAGTTTTCACGTGGAAAAAAAAGGTGCAAAAATTTATAAAAAAAGAAATAAATATTGATGAAGAATGGTCTGTCGTCGGCTAACTTATACATTGACGAACTTTTTAATACATAGTTTTTTTTCTTCTTTTCTTTCTGGTCTTAAAAGCTCTTAGTCTTAATTTTGTTATTTTTCAAGAGAGGCCGACCACAGAATCGATAATCTTCTACTACGCGTTTAACTTATTAGGAGTACTCCGAACAATTTGATTACTTTTTATGGTGGTTATAATTTTTTTTATGTTGAGGAAACCAAAAATACCAAAATTTTTTCCCCTCTTTTCTTGTCATAAAAGACGGCTTTATTTCATTACTCGAGACTGTTGAAACATGACATTACATGATGGAGCAATTTTTCTTAACTTTATTTTGCGTAAAAAGCTAAATATAAAATATGATGAGAAAATAAATCAACCTTACGTGATTCGCTTAGATTTTTTTTCCTAGTTTTTGCTCTTTGATTAAAATTAAGGATGGACGCTTCAATGAAATGACTTGACTAGTATCAAAATAATCACATTAACCCTAGCTTTTAACAAAAAAGTTTGTTGGGAAAGATATTTCAAAGAGAAATAGATGATGTTTATTTCAATAAATAAACATATCTCCTAAATCAATGAGGTTTTTAAAGTAATGAAGAAACAAATTATTTTTTACGGGATTTAATGACTTTAGGGCATTTTTAAAAAGAATTTTTTCAGGAAAGCTAAACGAAGGAAAAAAAGATACATATAGAAATGAATTCCACGCATTAAGCATGGTTTCCGTTGATTTAAACTTAATATGCTAGTACTTACGTATACTAACTTAATACGTTGATACTTAATACGTTGATACTTAATACGTTGATACTTAATACGTTGATACTTAATACGTTGATACTTAATACGTTGATACTTAATACGTTGATACTTAATACGTTGATACTTAATACGTTGATACTTAATACGCTGATACTTAATACATTGATACTTAATACGTTGATACTTAATTTGTAAATGCGTACACTGTTGAAAATTTTGCAGCGTGTTGTATCCCAATATGACTCATATTTGCTGAAACTTTTAGTATGATGATGAAATGAATCATGTCATAATGCTTCTCAAGCTTTCCCAATACTGTGGTGCAAATTGATTAAAAATAGGGTTCATTTAAACATCCTAACCAATTCTACAACAAACTTGAGATTATTATGATTCGAAGCACAGATAATATACGTTTTTACAGAGACTGTAGAAAATAAGTTATTTTATTACTTGATGTTCAAAGTAGTATTAATTTTATTTGAATTTTTTTTTATCATATAAAATAATGACGTGGAAATAGAGTCATTGTGTTGTAACTGCACTTAAAAGAGAGTGAAAACCTTAAAACAACACTTTCCTTTCCTTTTTTCTTTCTCTAAGGTTCAAGAGAATTCTTCGAATGGTAACATACAACCATTTCCACCCAAAAAATTAAAAAAGAGAGATATTGCTCATAAGCTAAGAGTTGTAAAAATATTTAATTAAAATATTCAAAGGCAAAGATTTTGCATAAACAGCACTATGTCCTCAAACAACTTTGAAATAAAATAATTTATATCTGTGATTTTGCTTTTTATAGCATACTTCTATAAAAAGCAAAAAAAAGTAACTCAAACAAATCATCATTCGCTTCTAAAAAAGTTTACTTGAATTTATTATATCCCGCAAAAGCTAGAATTTAGATATTTAAGTAATTTAATTTAATCCGAAATTTAATCCGAAATTTAATTTAATTTAATTCGAAAGTTTTACAGTGTTAGAAATATTTCAGAAGATATTTAAGAATATTTTTATCCATTCACATATAGTACACAAATAATAAAAATAGTTTCTTCACAAAATAATTTTTTTGGCTAAATTATTAATTAATTTGCAAGTGTGAGACAGTTGGTGAAATTTCCCAGTTATTAAATACTTTAATTTCTTCCTTAACTAAAGTTTACCTTAACTTTCGCATTTTTCTTGATAAAAATTAAAGATGTAAGAATCTTATTTTGTGCAGTTTTACCAAAATGGGTATCCCTTTGAAGAAACTGATACATGATATAGATCATAATATGCATATTCCCTGTAATCCCTAACCAAAGCATTAGACGGCGCTTCTTTATTTTTCCAAATCGGAACTATTTATCACATATTTACCATCCGTTGCGTAATTTAGAGATCGAAGTAATTTATGTTCTCCGAGCCACGAAAAGTTTTTCCCCACAAATTGAATTTCGCATTAAGACATAAACAGAAATCGACAGTAATTGAATTTGACTGAATTTATTAGTTCCAATCCCCCGTTATACCACAACAGTCGCCTATCATAAGAAGCAAATTCTTCGGTAGTTGATGGAAACCAGGCTTAGAAAAGAAGGACAATTTTAAAGTGTTTGTATATTCTATGAGTTCGTGTAACCTTTTTTTTTTTTAGTTTTATATCAATAGAACTTGGAATTTGAAAGAAAAGACACACGATGGATGTTGAAATCATTTATGAATAAAAAAATAATAAAGTGCTCATAACTATTTATACAAAAAATTTTTGTGTGGGAAATCCTATTATTTTTCAAAATTTGAACATTGGCAATTCGAGCAATTCGAAGTTAGTTATAAATGAAAATGAATTAAAAAGGGTCCGGAAAATCAAGGAAACAAAATTAAACTGCCTTAAACTCCTTAAAATGTTTCGAACTTTTGATGTAAACAAATCATACCATGACATTAAAAAAGGGAAAAAAACAATCACACTATTCTGCTTTAAATTTATATTTTAAAGATAAATTTATGTAAATCTACATGCTTAGTTCTACGAAAAATAAATAAATAAATAATAAAGATATAAATTTGCAAAACGTTTTAAGGATTTTTCTCAAGGATTTCACAAATTACCAATTTCTACAAATTTTGGACTGCTTAATCTCATGGCTATTTTTTGTGTTATAGTGTTATATAAGCTAGCATAAAAGAAGGTCATATAGAAAGAAATTTTATAAATTAAATCCTACACAATATGTATAAAAAAAGGATATAAAAAACAGTGTATTTTTATTTCATGTATTTTTTATGATATTTTAAAAACTCAATTAAACTTTCTCACCAAAAATTTATTTCAATAGTATCTTAAAATGTTATAAAAATAAATTGACACAAAATTGCTTAACATATGTGAAAATTAGAAAAAAAAACATCGGTCTCTTTAAATGAATGAAATGGGAAAAATGTGATGAATCAGTACAAAATAGATAAAAAAATTTAGCCATTATTTCAAAAATCTAAATTAAAATTTACTTTCTTCCGTTAAAAAAAACATATGGAAGAAAATGTAAAACTTGTAAGTTATGTTAACTTCAAGGTTAAATTTATGGCGTAATCGATATTGGCTTGCATCTTAATGGTTCCAAAACAAAGTATATGTTAAATAAGAGAAATTAAAAAAAATATCAAAATATTAATATTCTTGAATGTTAGGAAATTTATTAAGAAAGGAAATTGGAATATAAATTTCAAGCATCGATAGTTATCGAAACTAATGAGTTTAAGCTAGTAATTAAGAGAAATGTTTTAAGACATGTTACAAGAATTGTTGAGATCTTACTATGAAAACATACAGACCGATTTATATCTCTTAAGAAAATGCAAACTTTATGTTTGAGTATCGCGGGAATTTGTGACTAGCACTGGAGGGTCACAACACTAGATGTTTGGTAAATATAATGATTCAGATATAGTAATAATTATTAAAAAAAATTATACTGTAAAAAATTCGGGATAAAATTAAAGTAAGAAGTACTGGCAATTTAGATGCATCACCCATAAAATTTATTACAGTTAAATCCATTTTCACAGTAAAGTATTACACTGCTAGTTTTTAGAGTAATATTCATTTAATTAGGTGATTAATTCGGTGATTTTACATTATTACTGCAACAAAATACGATATATCAGATTTGCTTGCTCCGCAACATGTTTCGATGTTTCGGTAAAAATTGATTTTACTGTAAAAAAAATAATGGCAGTCTAAGGGCCTTTACATTTTACAATAATTTGGTACAAAATGTTTTACACTGCAAGGGTTTGAAAACGGGTATCTTTAAAGCGTACTGGTGTTCGTAAACCAATAATAAATAATATTAAGTTTTTATTTCCAAACAATTATTTTTTTTCAAATTCCCAACAATGATTTTTTTTCAATATTTCGTCAAAAATTTCACAAATAATATCCAAGGAATAGACTGGGAAAAAAGTGTTAAATTATTTACAGACCAAAAATTAGGAGGACTAATAAGGAAGGAAAGATCTAGGACTGGTTAAAAGAAGCAAATAAAAGAGGACTTTGAATGAATTAACAATTTCAACTTCAAGAAAAAGGCAATCATTAGAAAAAAATTATCCTAGATCTTAAAGAAGGCTTTTTTTTGGTATGATATCATCAAAATGATTTTTTTAAAAAAATAAAAAGAAGAAAAAATTACGAAGGTCTTTGATTTCGTATACAGATAAAAAAAACATGTATTTACGTAATACATATTTTTTTTCCTTCTTTTAAATAAAAAGAAAAGTGAAATAGCACTGTACTTACGCACAAAAAATGTAAATATAGTTTGTGTCTAATCCATTATTTAGAGTTTTGGAATTAGGGTGATTATTTTGGTGATAAGGTGATTATTTTTTTATATAAAGGTCTAAAACTTGTTTTTAAAAGCATAAGGATTATTTTGAATTTTTATGTGATGTTATATTATTTTTGGAAATGCTTTCCCAAATATTTTTGAGGTATTTTGAAAAAAAATATTTTTTCTTATTAATTTTAAAAATTAATATTTTTAATTATTTGTATAAAGGATACGATTGTTCGTTGAAGTTACTAACGGTTAATATTTTTTTTAAAAAAAGTTTTTTTTTTTTTGTTTTATCTTAATATTATTTTTTTTAATTTTTTTAAGTAAAAAATAAACATTTGTCTTTTTTTTAATTTATTTTTAAAAGAATAGCATTTGAAATATAAATAAATGACAATAATATCATTTTTCCACAAACTAAGTAATTTATCTAAATTGGATCAGCTACAATTATAGTTTAGTAATAGAAAAATTGAAAAGAGAACGATTTTTGCATTCTAATTGAGATAAAAATGAAATTTTTAATCATTTGAAGAAAAAAAATTAATAGCAATATTTTAACAAATGATAAAAAAAAATATACTTTAAGTTTTTCTTATCTTAATCTCATTTAAGACGAAAAATTCTAATATTCATAAGCTGTATTAAATATATTTTTATCGATTGCATATCCCTTTAGAAATTCTTGTATCAAAAATGAATGGGATTATAGTTTTATATAAATATTAAATATCAAATAAAATATTTATTAAATAAGAATAATATTTTATTACGAATGCCATTCTGAAATTAAGCACGTAAGAAAATTTAATACACGTAGAAAATTTTATTTTCTTAAAACTATTACATCTTAAGAGTTCAACCAACAGAAAACTGCATCAATATTAGTTAAAGGAAACTCTCTTAATGCTGAGCAAAACCGGAAAGATTAATATGCTATCAAAGAAATAAATCGCTCTTTTGCATCTTTAAACACTATAATTTTGGTCATCACAATTACGTATAATGTGTCCTAAGAGGTCGGAAAAAATCTTATGATGGTTTAAGTATTATCCAATAACAAGAACTTGAAGCGGACACAAAATTTTCTTTCTTTTTTTTCTCATTAAAGTCTACCCCAAGAGTATTTAATGATAATCGATAGACTCATTAGTCTTTTAAATGGGAACAAAAATAGTTAAAATGGCTATTTTTTATAAACTGTGACCATGTTGGCGGCTTTTAATGCTCTTTCACGCCACGTTATCTCGAATGATCAATGAGGTTAAATTCGATTACAGAATGAAATGAATCGTGAACTTTTTTGTGCCATAAAGAGTTTTTATGCCGAATATATCTTTTTGAAATTCATTATATAAAGTGAATTTAAGTATTTCATTAACTTCTTACATATTTTCAAATGATAATTATAAACATATTTAAAGTTTAGTTACTTTGATAAAACATAATATTTTTACGTGTAAAAAAAGTATGGTTCAACTTCCAGAATATATTAAAATGTACCGAGTCTTCGGATCTATGAGTTTTAGAATATGTGATAAAGTTTAGTAACTTTTAAATGATTTTGTATAGCATGACATAAAAAACATTTATTTAACAAAAACGTTTACAAAAAACGGTTACAAAAACGTTTTAAATTTGTCTTTCTTACTAAATGTGTGATAATAAATGGTTCGAATGAATGGTTCGAATTCCGTGTATTTGTTTTTATTAAGCAGAATTATGTTTTTATTTTCTTAAACTGTCATAACCATGTAGTACACTGTAAAAAATTTCGGATCAATATACAATAAAAAGTACCGGCACTCAGGATGACGGTACTTTTTACCGTAAAATACTTTATTTCGGCAACATGTTACAGAGCAAAAAATCTGATATACCATAAATGTTACAGTAATAAATACCAGAAAATCATGGAATCCCTCGAACTACTCTAACGATTTCGGTACAATATTTTACGGTAAAAATTGATTTTACTGTGAAAAGAATTTTACGAATGATACACTCAAAGTACCGGTACTTTACACCGTAATATGATTATTACGTGTGAATTTAAATGAATGAATGAATTTAAAGTGTACGATAATTTTACCAAAATTTCCTTCTCCATACAAAATTAAATGTTCATCACTTTATAATGTTGTATGCATTAAAATATTGTAAAGGAATTTATAATGTCAAAGTATTTATTATTTTATGATATTTTATAAAATTTCACAAATTTAAGAATCTTCTGTAAAGCTCTTTCTTCAAGTTAAGTAAAACGGTTACAATTTCAGTATGATAAAATCAAAAAGATTTAACTTTGTAACTGTGTATAATACAGTTAATAAAATAAATAGTTTAAATTTTAGACAAATAGTTTAAATATTCTAGACAAATAGTTTAAATATTTAAAAAATGATCTACATTAAAAAATTTTAAAGTTTTAAAAATTGGCGAGGTTGTATTCACCTATATAAAAATGATAAAAATAAATTATTTCTTAAGTTTCGTACATTTTTATAAACTCAAACAACAATGCTGCATTACTGTGATTTTTTAAAGTTAGAAAACTAGCTAAAGAATGCTTTTCATTTTCGCAATATTTTGGTTTACATCATAATGATGTTCTACACCAATCTCGTAATTAAGTGTGAAGGTGATGGCTAAAGATAAAATATTTAACCCTATAGTCATTAGTAGCTGTTACAAGATTATAAAAGTTGGAAAAAAAACAGCATATCTCTTGATAAGAAACTCACGTGACTATAATCACGTGAATATAAAAATATCCTAAGAATAGTTATAACAATAGCAAATTTTAAGTTTCAAATAAATGCCTGAGAAATTTATATTCTTAATAGTTTAACTGAGGATGTTGACTTTTCTTTCTAAATATGATTTCTAAAAAAGAAATGCGTAATGCAAATAAATGAATGAAAGAATAAATAAAATAAAAATAATTTCTAATCTTGTCCAGTGTTAAAATAGATAAAAAGCTCTGGAACAAGTGTATCAAAATAATTTTTTTATTCAATCTTGTAATGTAACAACTTTGTCATAATTTCTAAAATTTGATTTTCTGCACTGATGAAGACTCTTGAATATATTGTTTTGGGAAATATATCTTTTTTTAATTTAAGACAATTAAAGTTAAATAATCTTTCAATATAAACAATTAATATAATAATCATCATTAATATATTTATAATTATTATAAAATTTATAATTATTAAGATAATAATAGTAACTTTATAATAATAACATTAAAGTTTTCTTTTTTTTCTAACACCCAAAAAAAGGATTTTTCAATTTTTTTTCTATTGTTAAAGAAATAAATTTTTTCTAGCACAAATATATCTAGAAAAAAAATTTCTTCGGCCTCAGCATTTAACGTACTTAACTCTGGAATAATATTACCAGAACTTTTAAAATTTGTATGTCAGCTATTTTGGAAATTCTGGAACCGTTTACTTTTGTGAAGTTGAGTAATAAGATACGACTTTGAATCCATTAATATTTCATAAGTATACTGTTAGAAATTAAGTTTATAAGACAAAGAATTTTGCAATATTTTGTATCACGATGCACAGTTTTTAGATATCTCTGGAATATTCATTTTTTTCTATTAAGCTAAAATAAGTTACGGCAAAAAATGAGGTAGTCATTGATTTCGAAGGTTAATTTCATAAACGTTTAGTTACAAATAATATTCTTCAAAGTACTTTTACTTAAATCGCAAGGTAAACGTAAGTTTAAAACATGTGTATTTTTTAAGTTTCGTTTTAGAGTAAAAGCCACGAAATTCTGTTAGAAATATTAAAATATTCCGTAATACAAAAGATTATCTATATATATATATATATATATTTTGATGAAATACTATGCATATATTATTCAAACTAATATTTAGTTTTATGAAAGGCAGGAAACACTAAATGAGTAGTTTTATCCTTACACTACTTTCTTCCTCGAAATAATATTTTTTATCTATTGATTTTAATAAATATTACAATAAATATGCATCAGAATGGTCAACACTTTTCGCTGAAGCCCTTCGAGGAATCTGTTCTCAGCTATTTGAAATCCCAAGGGAATCCCGAAAAGGAAATGAATAAAAGAGAAAAATATTCCCGAAAAAGAAATATAAAAAGGGAAAGGGACTTAGTGCTTGACACGTTGATTGCGTTTCCTTGTAATGGGGGAAACGGTTGGATCGAGTGTGAAGTTGACCCACAAGGTGGGCCGAAGAACACACTAATTGATTCTCGACACCACATGGGGTGTCAAAAAGGCCGACCAAAGAAATGTGCACAACATTTTGGTTTTTGTTTATGTTTTATTCCCATACTCCCCTGGTAGCCAGTTCATTAGATTTATTCTTCCTGATGGAATAAGAAGATTTTCTTTCCTTACATCATTTATAGCAAAGTTTAAATTTGGCTGGCTTTTAAACTTTTGAATTGTATCTTTTTACACTGAGAAAAAAGTATGGTTGAAATGATCAGACTATGGTAAAATTGGAATGAAGATGACAGAAAGATCGGTACTTCATTAGATTTATTCTTCTTGATGAAATAAGAAGATTTCTTTCCTTACATCATTTATAGCAAAGTTTAAATTTGGCTGGCTTTTAAACTTTTGAATTGTATCTTTTTACACTGAAAAAAAAGTATGGTTGAACTTATCAGACTATGGTAAAATTGGAATGAAGATGACAGAAAGCTCGGTACTTCATTAGATTTATTCTTCCTGATGAAATAAGAAGATTTTTTCCTTACATCATTTATAGAAAAGTTTAAATTTGAATTATATGGTAAAGGCTGGCTTTTAAACTTTTGAAATGTATCTTTTTACACTGAGAAAAAAGTATGGTTGAAATTATCAGACTATGGTAAAATTGGAATGAAGATGACAGAAAGCTCGGTACTTCATTAAATTTATTCTTCCTGATGAAATAAGAAGATTTTTTCCTTACATCATTTATAGAAAAGTTTAAATTTGAATTATATGGTAAAGTCTGGCTTTTAAACTTTTGAATTGTATCTTTTTACACTGAGAAAAAAGTATGATTGAAATTATCAGACTATGGTAAAATTGGGATGAAGATGACAGAAAGCTCGGTACTTCATTAGATTTATTCTTCCTGATGAAATAAGAAGATTTTTTCCTTACATCATTTATAGAAAAGTTTAAATTTGAATTACATGGTAAAGGCTGGCTTTTAAACTTTTGAATTGTATCTTTTTACCCTGAGAAAAAAGCAGGGTTGAAATTATCAGACTATGTTAAAATTGGAATTAAGATGACAGAAAGCTCGGTACTTCATTAGATTTATTCTTCCTGATGAAATAAGAAGATTTCTTTCCTTTCATCGTTTATAGAAACGTTTAAATTTGGATTATATGGTAAAGGCTGGTTTTTAACCTTTTGAATTTTATCTTTTTACACTGAGAACAAAATATGGTTGAAATTATCAGACTATGGTAAAATTGGAGAGAAGATGACAGAAAACTAGGTACTTCATTAGATTTATTCTTCCTGATGAAATAAGAAGATTTTTTCCTTACATCATTTATAGAAAAGTTTAAATTTGAATTATATGGCAAAGGCTGGCTTTTAAACTTTTGAATTGTATCTTTTTACACTGAGAAAAAAGTATGGTTGAAATTATCAGACTATGGTAAAATTGGAATGAAGATGACAGAAAGCTCGGTACTTCATTAGATTTATTCTTCCTGATGAAATAAGAAGATTTTTTCTTTACATCATTTATAGAAAAGTTTAAATTTGAATTATATGGTAAAGGCTGGCTTTTAAACTTTTGAATTGTATCTTTTTACACTGAGAAAAAAGTATGGTTGAAATTATCAGATTATGGTAAAATTGGAATGAAGATGACAGAAAGCTCGGTACTTCATTAGATTTATTCTTCCTGATGAAATAAGAAGATTTTTTCCTTACATCATTTATAGAAAAGTTTAAATTTGAATTATATGGTAAAGGCTGGCTTTTAAACTTTTGAAATGTATCTTTTTACACTGAGAAAAAAGTATGGTTGAAATTATCAGACTATGGTAAAATTGGAATGAAGATGACAGAAAGCTCGGTACTTCATTAGATTTATTCTTCCTGATGAAATAAGAAGATTTTTTCCTTACATCATTTATAGAAAAGTTTAAATTTGAATTATATGGTAAAGGCTGGCTTTTAAACTTTTGAATTGTATCTTTTTACACTGAGAAAAAAGTATGGTTGAACTTATCAGACTATGGTAAAATTGGAATGAAGATGACAGAAAGCTCGGTACTTCATTAGATTTATTCTTCCTGATGAAATAAGAAGATTTTTTCCTTACATCATTTATAGAAAAGTTTAAATTTGAATTATATGGTAAAGGCTGGCTTTTAAACTTTTGAATTGTATCTTTTTACACTGAGAAAAAAGTATGGTTGAACTTATCAGACTATGGTAAAATTGGAATGAAGATGACAGAAAGCTCGGTACTTCATTAGATTAATTCTTCCTGATGAAATAAGAAGATTTTTTCCTTACATCATTTATAGAAAAGTTTAAATTTGAATTATATGGTAAAGGCTGGCTTTTAAACTTTTGAATTGTATCTTTTTACACTGAGAAAAAAGTATGGTTGAAATTATCAGACTATGGTAAAATAGGAATGAAGATGACAGAAAGCTCGGTACTTCATTAGATTTATTCTTCCTGATGAAATAAGAAGATTTTTTCCTTACATCATTTATAGAAAAGTTTAAATTTGAATTATATGGTAAAGGCTGGCTTTTAAACTTTTGAATTGTATCTTTTTACACTGAGAAAAAAGTATGGTTGAAATTATCAGACTATGGTAAAATTGGAATGAAGATGACAGAAAGCTCGGTACTTCATTAGATTTATTCTTCCTGATGAAATAAGAAGATTTTTTCCTTACATCATTTATAGAAAAGTTTAAATTTGAATTATATGGTAAAGGCTGGCTTTTAAACTTTTGAATTTTATCTTTTTACACTGAGAAAAAAGTATGGTTGAAATTATCAGACTATGGTAAAATTGGAATGAAGATGACAGAAAGCTCGGTACTTCATTAGATTTATTCTTCCTGATGAAATAAGAAGATTTTTTCCTTACATCATTTATAGAAAAGTTTAATTTTGAATTACATGGTAAAGGCTGGCTTTTAAACTTTTGAATTGTATCTTTTTACCCTGAGAAAAAAGCAGGGTTGAAATTATCAGACTATGTTAAAATTGGAATGAAGATGACAGAAAGCTCGGTACTTCATTAGATTTATTCTTCCTGATGAAAAAAGAAGATTTCTTTCCTTACATCATTTATCGCAAAGTTTAAATTTTTATTATATGGTAAAGGCTGGCTTTTAAACTTTTGAATTGTATCTTTTTACACTGAGAAAAAAGCACGGTTGAAATTATCAGACTATGTTAAAATTGGAATGAAGATGACAGAAAGCTCGGTACTTCATTAAATTTATTCTCCCTGGTGAAATAAGAAGATTTTTTCCTTACATCATTTATAGAAAAGTTTAAATTTGAATTATATGGTAAAGTCTGGCTTTTAAACTTTTGAATTGTATCTTTTTACACTGAGAAAAAAGTATGGTTGAAATTATCAGACTATGGTAAAATTGGGATGAAGATGACAGAAAGCTCGGTACTTCATTAGATTTATTCTTCCTGATGAAATAAGAAGATTTTTTCCTTACATCATTTATAGAAAAGTTTAAATTTGAATTACATGGTAAAGGCTGGCTTTTAAACTTTTGAATTGTATCTTTTTACCCTGAGAAAAAAGCAGGGTTGAAATTATCAGACTATGTTAAAATTGGAATTCAGATGACAGAAAGCTCGGTACTTCATTAGATTTATTCTTCCTGATGAAATAAGAAGATTTCTTTCCTTTCATCGTTTATAGAAACGTTTAAATTTGGATTATATGGTAAAGGCTGGTTTTTAACCTTTTGAATTTTATCTTTTTACACTGAGAACAAAATATAGTTGAAATTATCAGACTATGGTAAAATTGGAATGAAGATGACAGAAAGCTCGGTACTTCATTAGATTTATTCTTCCTGATGAAATAAGAAGATTTCTTTTCTTACATCATTTATAGAAAAGTTTAAATTTTAATTATATGGTAAAAGCTGGCTTTTAAACTTTTGAATTGTATATTTTTACACTGAGAAAAAAGTATGAATTGAAATTATCAGACTATGGTAAAATTGGAATGAAGACACCAAACTGCTCGGCAGATTTTTCCAAGGCGCTTTAGTAATTATTTTTGTAAAATTTACAAGAAAATATTGTTTTATACCGTGTGATAAACTTTGGTAACTTTTTTACGATGCCTTAAAAAACCATTTATTAACTTAAATTTATTTCTAAGTCTTGTATTTTTGATAATGAGTGGTAACAAGAGTTAAAATTTTGGAAACCAGAATTTCCCATGAACCGTTACCATTTAAATGGAAATATTACCAAATAAATGGTTTGAACACCGCATATGTTTTTATGAACAAGAGTTATGGCCTTTTTTTTTTAACTAAAAATATCATTACAAAGCAGAATGGTAATTTTACCAAAACTGTTTAAGTTTTTATAATTGTATTAGTATTTTGTATTTGTATTAGAAAATTTAGTATCATTAAATTTTTCTTAGAAGAATTGCAATACATGTATACGTCATTTACACTCTTTGAAAATTCATTTAAATATTGAACCATAATACTAATACTTTCATTCATAGTTAACTTTCTTGTTAACTTTCTGCAACGTTGATACGGTATTATATTGAACAATGTTTCCGTTTAAATTTAAACATGGTATCATGCAATAAATTTCAAGAGCAACTTTTTGAACGATAATATGTTTCAACGTGTTACTGTAATAATAGCAAAAAAAATTTGTGCATAACATGATTTAACAAGCAATAAAATTTTCATTGATAAGCATAAATAGTCAAATAAAAAAGAAAAAAAAATATGGAACTATTTTTTTTTTTTTTTTTTTTTTTTGTCATTGCTGAAGACCTTGTTAGAATGTTTTAACTTCGGCTTGCTTTTATATTTGTAAATAAATAGTAGACATTTTGCAGTAGAATAGTTAATAAGTATCTTAAATTTTTACAATAACAACAACATTTAATTTTGTTTTTATATTATAACCAACAGTGAACAGCCGATCCAATTTCAAGTTAATGATTTTCAATGTTCAATTCCATAGCCTTGTAATTTTGAAGACAAAGACAAGAAGACAAAGAACTCCAGAATCAAGAATTGAGACAAACGAGTCTTAATATTTACTTATAACTACAATGAAAGTTTGACTCGCTTCTAGATTTTTAATTTTATAGACAAGTGTAGTAATTATTAAGTGTGTAATAACATTGAACAGACAAAGTTTGCTATTGACTTACAAGTGTTAGATATTTTATTTCATAACCGTCGTTGAACAGCCGATCCAATTTTGAGTCTACAACTACTAAGGTTCTACGACTACGTAGCCTTATAATTTTAAACCCAATCCAAGAAACAAGGATATTCCTGGATCAAGAATTGGGAGAAATTTGCCTTTGTGGAGAACATTTTTATGGAACTAACCCGCATTTGTGTTACATAGAGAGGAAAACCACAAAATCTCCCACGGTTAACCAGGTGGCTATGGGATTCTGACTCATGATTCATCTACCATTGAGGATATTTTATGTCATCACTGTGGTTGGTGCGAATCGGATGCGGAATTCGTACCGATCAGCCATCACTGGGATTCGAACGCGATTCAGCTCATTGGAAGGCAACCGCTCTATCCACTTCGAAAAAATAAGGTGTTTTTGAGGTTGTTTTAAAGTTGGCTGGTGTAAAAAGGTAGCCTTGAGCAGAAATGAATGTGCTTACGTTTGGCACCAAAAATAATCTTATATCATATATCTTAACTTTAATGTCATCTGATCACCCTCATATATTGGCCAGCAATACTTTAAGTTGAAATCAGGTTAAATTATCTACACACCAAATCTATTTATTTTTTAAAAGGTTGAAAAAATAACCTGTACTGTTCGTTAAAAAATAAATGGACCAACCTGTATGACTTTTGATTTACTTATCGGATCTTTAGGTTCTAGGACTCAATCTTATGGTTCAAAGGGGTGACCTCAAATATGCTAATTAATTATAAGTTACGAAATCAGACACAAAGACGCCCTTTCTCTGAATAAACATACCAGTTTTACGACGGATTCCGATTTCTGACCCCCAAAATATAGGGACTGCCTGCGGTCTGGGAAATATGATCCCAAGAACCCTATTTTTTATATTTTAATGGTTAAACAAAAGCTTTAATTTGTATTAAAAAATTGAGTTTAGCTTTTTATTTTATTTTATTTTTCAAACTTCAATAAATAATTCATTGCGGGGAAATGAAACTACACCAAAGTAAATTCAGAAATCAAGTTATTTTTTAATACTTAATAATTAATAAAAAAAATCGTAAGAATAAACGATTTGGTCATATATAAGCTTCAGTTAAAGAGTGCATGATATTAAAGTTTTAATTAAATTTTTGAATTTGGTATACTTTTATAATATTTGCTTTTAACACCAGTAGCCATCATTTACGTTTTACAACAATAGAATCGATACTCTTTTACAAATATTACAAATATTTGAAGAGTAGAATTAAATATATTTTTTACTACGATTGCCAATTCTTTAATGAAGAAAATATCAATCATAAGCAAATGGAGCTTAATCATTAGCTGAAGACTAGTAAACTTTATGGATTGTTGAAGTTTTTTTTTTTTTTTTCAAATTTTTCAGATAAAATATTTATTTGGCTTAATTGGTATAGTTTATAGTTTCTTTTCAGTATTTTTCGATAGAAATTGCAGTTTCATTATAAAAAAATTTTATATTTCTCCATGTTTAAATATTTAGTTGGTATAGATTTAATAATGTTTTCTGTTCAATTACCTGTCCTTGGGGCTTTGGTTGCATCCAGGCCATAATATTCTGTTCCAAATACTGTTGGGCCTGTTGAGCTACAGGACCTGGAACAGCTGGTGTGCACGGGGTTGGGCCTTTTCCTTGCCGAGACATTCTAAATTAAACACAAAAATGATTATATTAAAAATGGTAATTTGCCTAAAAAATAAGTATTTGATATTAGGAAGAAAAACTATATATAATTTGTATACATTATTAAATATTTAATAATTCGTTTCATTTAATAAAAATTATAATTAACATTTAAATTATTTAATATAAAAGTTTTATTTTTTGTATAAATATAAAGAAGAAAATAACTTTGTAAAGAGTATACATATGTTAATAAACTAAATAATAATTAAGCAATTTTAAAATATAAATTAAAACTATTCATAAAAGAAATGTAATGAAAATTAAGCATGTATAGTAATTTTGCTAGTTAATTACTAGAGAAGTAATCAACTCAAAAATTAATTTGAATTAAACTAAACTGAAAGCATATATTTTTGATAAGTATTAATTATAAATTATAAAATGTTAACTTAATAAAAAATGTATATCCTTTTGTTCAAATTAATGTTATATTATCTTGCAAAAATAAAACAATGTTTATTTGTTTCATCAATTTATTTTAAACATATTTATTTACATGTTTCATTACTCATAATATATTTCTAAACTGACATGAGTATTTTAATGTTTTATTCTATCTAATAAATTAATATTTATGTTTTAATTTTTCTTATAATTTCATGCAATAAAAAATTAGATTAAAAATTATTGAAATTGTATGGAGCTTATAAGAACAATACCATATTGTAATTCAAACAAAACACTTTTGAATTTCAGAAATCTTAGAGTAACCCTAATATTCTAGTTTAATTAATTTTCCTCACACATGGACTCATACAAGTAAATCACAGTTTCTCCACCGATTTATCGGGGGTTTACTGACACGCTGTCATCTTGGCGGAAATAAAGCGAAATCTACTGCTTATAGACACAAATTCAAATCCTGGGTCGCATGAACGAAGACTTCCCCTTAAACCTGCCTTAATTCCTGGTCCGACAGAATTTATTTAATACTTCACTTGAAACAGTTGTCAACAAAAGCAGTTTCACCTCGAATTTGAAACAAATACGCATGCGCAAAAGACCATGACTTTGGATATGGATGAGGTGGATTACAGGATGAACAAATGCGATAAAAGGAATATAGCATGATTGCATTTTCTAACCAAATATATTTCCCATGTCGTTAAGGTAAATGATGAGTTATGAATATAATTTAAATAGAATTGGATGCAATTTTAAAATTATGTTTCATTTATATATTTAACTGTTTTTTACATTTGACTCAATCTTTATTTGAATCTTTTTCATCGGTTTGATTAATATTTATGTACTCATAAAATCTCCCACAATACACAAAAAATACTTGTGATTTATTATACCGAAATCAAGCATACTTTTCCAGTTTAAATGGAGAAATACTTCATTCAAACTGTTCAGAAAAGCTAAATTTTATATAATTCTGATAACTGTAGAAAATGTTTAATTAGTTCAATTCATACATAATATTTCTTTGTTGTTTGCTTAAAATCAGGATTCAGAGATTTAAGGAAAGGAGGATAACGATTACAAACGCAAACTTCAAATATTTTTTGTGGGTTTATTAAACGTTCTAAAAACATCAAATTTATACAAAACTTCTTTCATCGTTTATATTTGAAATAAAAATATTTTAACGGTTTTATTTCCTCACGGAAGATTGCAAAATATTGTTATTTGTAACTAATATTATTTTCCTCGTTTATGCAATAGTTGGAGTAAGATGTAGGATGACAAACAGCGCTGACAAACTGTATAAATTAAAAAGTACTAATATAAATTAAGATATAAAGGTTTATTTTCAAAAATGCTGAGAAATTAATTCATTTAGTTACCCAATAAAATAGACAGAGATATCACTACAATACAGTCAGACATTACCCTGAATGAAACAAAAAATTAAAGAATTCGATATAAAAATTATGAAAAACAATTAATAATACGTTTATACACAAATTTCACACCACATACTTTCATCCAGGGTGTGTCATTTGCTTCATTATATTCCCAATGGAAACTCTGAACATGTGCCTAAAATTTGTACCTAAAGCACTGACATGAAGATATAAAGTTTTATTTACAAATTAAAATAACTGCTTTACCTCTTACTGTCTCTTTAGATTTAAACTTGTTTTCATTTCACAAGCTTATTGACTTATTGTAATTAAATTTAAAGCACATGATTTTAAATGTTACAAGTTGCATTTAGAGGATATTTTAGGGAGGACAAAAAAAAGGGAATATATACTGCAGTTGGATAATTCCTTGTACTATGAAGTTCAATTATTGCAGGCACAAATTAAAGAATTACATTTGGCTCTAATCTGCGAGTAGAATTACGAGAACTCTTGAATCAAACACTTGAATGAGACTGAAACCAACAATTCATCTACAACTAAAGATATATTTCAAAACAGGATTTGTATACCAGTCACAACTAGAATGGAATTCAAATCAGAGGTATCTTTAATGTGAAAGGCAATAGATCTAGCATTCTGGCAGTTTAGTTTGCGTACATTTCGCTTATGTTTATCTGGGTTGGCTGCTTCAAACCAATGTGGTTTAAACCGTTTTTTTTTTTAAACAAGCTTATTATTTATAAAGAAAAATCTTTTTAAATACTTAATTTGCTATTGTTTTTTTAAATATTCTTAGTTTAAATTTGAATAAAAATGGTAAAAAAAGTAAATTTTCTCATATAAATCTTTTTTAATATTGAGTTAAATATCTCTTATGATTCTGTATTACTTTAACTATTTTTTTAAATACTTACATATCGTTGCACTTCTGAAAAAATTTATTTATAAAATAAATTAATTTGAGTAAATTCATAGTTAAGTCATAATTCTCTAAAAAGTCTTAAAATAATACAGACCATCACCAACTCCATGTTCTGACAGTTTTTAAAATTATTATTAGAAAAAAAAAAATACAGCAATCAAGAGTTTCGATCAAAAGTTTCTATGTTTTTTTAATCTTGTTAAAAATATATTAGGCTTGCTACAATCAAAAGTAAATAAAAATGAGGTGTTTTTCTGAAATTTATATTTTAATATTCAGTTTATTTTTTGAAGAGAATTCTGATATCGGTATGAACAATTTTAATATTGCGTATGCAGTTTATTTTTATTTTATTAATGTTTCTAATACTTTCAAAATATGATGCTATGCTTATATATGCGAGTATAATTTAAAAGTTTTGCAAAATATTCAAAACTTTTTTAAAATATTATCAATGAATATTACTTTACATAATTACGTATTAATTATAAGCATTGTTATCATTAAAGCTTCATTGTATTAAAATAAATCTCAAAAAGTAGTTTATTCTTTATTTATTATTAAATGAGTATTAAAACATATCAATTATTTCACAACTTTGTATGTATTTATGCAGTCCATTTAAAATTTTTAGTTCTTATCATTCCATTAGTTTCCCAAAAAATTTATTGAAAAGATATATTACCTTGCATTTTTTATGAAAAAAGGCATGATAATTTTATTAAGTAAATTGATACAGACATTGTAAATTGCATACTTCTAATTAATGACATGAAGTATGGCATTTTTATGCATACTGACAAGCAATGGAAAATAATGGGACACATAATGGGTAAAAATGGGACAAACAATGGGACTCTTCTTTTTGCATACATAAATGAATTAACATTTTGATGTTAAATTTACCGGAAGTGGACAAAATACACTTCTGTACTAATACATTTTTTACATATTTCTCAAAAAATATTTAAAGAATAAACACTTCAGAAGCGTTTAGACCATGCAATCTGCCATACTCATCAAAGACGTTTAAAGCTTTTATAAGTTTGAGGGACCGACGATAAATTACGAGCGGAAAATAGTATTTTTGATTACCCAAAGTCAAAAAATTTAGCGATGAATTTGCTACTTTTAACAATTATTTCGGTTATTGTATGTAATAATTGGATAAAATTTCGTAAGCCTAGCTTTTAAATGTATGGAGATATGGACATTTTTATAAAAAAAATTAAATTTTGGTTTTAAGTTGTTTTGCTATAACTGTAAAAATATTCAATAAAATTACACAAAAATGTTAAAGCTATTTAAAATTAGAAAATTTTTGCTTTAAAATTTGAGAAAAATTCGTTGAAAGATATAAGTAATTAAAGTAATTCTTTTGCACGTGCGCATGAGCAGGAAAAATTTTAAAACTTTTTTTATTAATTTCGTAGAGAATCGTATATGGCGACTAATATAAAAAGTCCGATTGGAGTATCTTAAAACTTTAATAAGTTTTAAGCAATTTTTTTAGTAGTTTTTGTACTTTTTTGAAATAACTCGAAATTATAAGGGGTTTTCTACAAATATTGTTTTGTATCATAAGACAAAATTAAATAACAAATTACAATGCCTTTCAATAAACGTGCATACACCGAAGTATTATTGCATAAGGAAAGAAAACAGGAAAGATACTTTTATGGTAAAGATGCCAACAATGCCGATGTAATTTTCAATAAATCTCATTTGAAAGTACAAAAGGAAATTTGCTGAAAACCCCTTATAATTTTGAGTTTCTTTTAAAAAAAAAAACTACTTTGAAAATTGCTAGCAAGTTTTTAAAATTTCTAAGGTATTCAAATCGGACTTCTTTTTCATTAGTTGCAAAATGCGATTTTTAAAAAAAATAAGAAAAACAATTTTTAAATTTTCCCAGGCATGCGCAGAATAAAAGAACTACTTTAATTACTCATATCTTGTGCGTGCAATCCTCAACAAATTGTTTTCAAATTTTAAAGCAATAATTTTGTAACTAATTTTAAATTGCCCTAAAATTTTGTTTAGTTTTATTGAATATTTTTAAAGTATTGGGAAAAAATCATATGACAAAAAATTTAGTTTTTGTAAAAATTTTGTGCAATTATTGCAATAATTTTTACGAAATTTTGTGCAATTATTGCTTGTAATAACCAAAATTATTGCTACAAGTTACAAATTTATTGCTAGATTTTTTTGGCATAGGATGTTCAAAGACACTATTTTCCGTTTTTAATTTATTGCCGGTCTCTTAAACCTCTAAAAGTTGTAAACTTCCTTGATAAGCATGAGAAATCGCATTATCTAAATATTTCTGATGTTATAAAATGATTCTTTAAGTATTCTTGAGAAATATAAGAAAATGTATTAGTATAGAAGTGTATTCATTATTTTGTCTACCACCTGTATATTTGTATGTTAAATTGAAATATTATTATTTTTTTTTAATTTCCTATGAACTGCACAATCAGTCTTCCCCATGCGTTCTCCAGAAGTGGTATCCACTCTTTCAGGACCACCACAATAGGTGAGATACTGATGGCCATGTTAATTTGGACGTCTAGTTTCTTTCTAGATGGCAGCACCGAGACTCTATTTGGATGCTAAAAGTGCACGAGGAATTTAATTTTGCCGGAAATGCCAAGGGCCAATAAGGCACTCCAGAGATCTTTTACATGCCGCATAATAATACGGCATGGCCGCTGAGGATTTTCTGCATCCCGAAAATCCGGTGTCTGGGCCGGGGTAAATTGAAATATAATGCAATGTATAAGCATAAACAAAATCTTTCAATTCCTTTGATTCTGCATATTCATTTTAAATTTATCACGTTAGCATGTTCATAGAAGAAAAGTGGATAGTTTTTAATCATATATGATAATATAATCAATAGTCCAAAAAAAAAGTTTTCATGAACCTACGTTATTATATCTTAATTACTTTTATTTTATATCATAAAGTATTATTTTACCATGTTTTATACAAACCAAAACAAAAAAACCTGGTTTAAACCAAAATAAAAAAAAGTTACATGCTATATTGAAAAACGTGTATTTTCATTGTTTCAAAAATTGTTATGGAAACATCACTACAAAATGTGTAGAAAAATTGAAGCAGGCAAAATTTCGGGAAGATCCGCAATTTAAACTTTCCAAACTATATAGCTTAAATGCCGAAATGAGTACATATGGTTGAAATAAGTACACGGGATATAAGTTAAAAGAAATTTTAAAAAAAATATATTTAACTGGCATTAGTAATTGTAAACCTAAATAAGATCTTTCTTATTTGTAAAAGCATCTCAATTTCCGTACGTTTAAATTTATTAAACTTTAATGCTAAAACCTTCTACTGCCAAGCATCAATAAAGCTTATTATGTTTTGACATCTTTCTTAATCGCTTCCCTGATTATCCCGAGTAAACTCGGGTCTGTATATATTGCAAATATTTATTATCCCGAGTAAACTCGGCCAAAGCAGAATTCGTCAATACGTTTTGTTTTACCACGTTTTTATTCGGCCGGAAGCAAAACAAAAAATAATAATAATCTGCTGTGATTGGAAGTTTGCCAATATTTGTTTGGGAGTTTTGCTATTTGTGGGACTGCAGACGTGTTTTGTGCAATTATATATACGATGGTTGATGAATTCGCATAGAAAAAAGAATTAAAAAATTACATATGCAAACGAAAGAGAAAGTAATGCAGATGATTTTTCAGATTATGAAGATGTGAACATATAAAAAGACTAATATTTAACTTTTTTAATTTGTCCGAGATAATTTGGGATAGTAAACTGATGGTAAATTAAATATTTTTTTCGCATAAAAATTTAAAATTTAAATTTAGAACTTGTGTATTATGTTTTATTTTAGTTCCTTGTACTTATTAATGAAATAAAACAATGTGATGATTTTTTGCATTTTATTTTTCAGAAAAATTGGTAAGGGAAGCGGTTAAACACTCATTTTTAATTCTCTAATTAAAGTTTAAGATTTTTTACCAGACAATATTATGCCATTTATAAATATAATACAAATTTTTCATGGCGAAAGATAAATCACCGACCGCGGCTAAATGTATAAAATGCACCTAAATATGATTTGTGCGAATTTAAATCTCAGATTAATCAAGTCTTAAAACCTAAGTTTAAAAATTAAGAAAAGAAAAACTTTTAACAATAAAAAATGCTTCGTCTATGCATAAAAAGGTTAAATAAAACTTAATTGTATATTAAATGTGTCATATGTATGTAAAAAGTGATTTTTACTTTTTAACGTATATACTCATTTACTACATTATGATGTTTTTTATCTCCTAAACAAGTCCATTAAGATTAGTTTTTTTGCTTTAACGTTTATTATTTATTATTTAAGATCCAAGTACTTTTTTCAAATTAAAGAAATTTATAATAGCGAAAGTTCGTATCGTTTTAACTAAAAAAGAAAAAAAAACCCTCACAAATAAAATTCAAAGAATCTCAATAGAAAGTTTTAATCGCTAAAAGAGCAAAAATTAATATTTCTAAATAAGTTCTGAGCTTGAGTGTAACAAAGTTGGTAATTTGTTGTATTATCTTTCAAAAGCATAATTGTTTTGAATGTTTTTAGGTTTAGCAACAGAAAAAAAAAATTTGTCTGTTTATCGAAATGATTAAAATAAATTGCCAAAGCAGTAAATAAAAAAGAAAAGGAAATTTTTTATTCACATTATTTAGTTTTTGGAAAAATTTTCTCCGCAGTTATTATTCTATATATTATTTTAATATACTATTATTTTAATATATTACTTTAATATTATTTTAATCGTATTTTTATATTATTTTAGTACATCAAACAGAAGTAACGGTAAAGTTAAACTGTAAAATTACGATGTTTAAAAATCATTATTATTAATACATAAAATCCCTAAGGATATTAATCATTTAAAATATTTATTTTAAAAATTAAAAATAAACTTATTTTCTAAAAGTTTATAAGTTTAGCAATAGAAAAAGAATACAGATTCTGTTTATCAAAATGATTAAAAGAAATTGCTAAAGCGGTAAACAAAAGGGGAAATTAATTTTGCAATTTTTATTCGCATTATTGTGTAAGCATTTCTGGAAAACTTTTTCTTCGCAGTTTGGGTGCTCTTAAAAATATTGCGTGTTTATACTGAGGCTGATTATATGCGAAATAAAAACGATTCAATTATGAAGGAACTGGGCGAAGAAGAAGAAGAAAAAAAAATCAAGATTTAAATATAAATATATTTTTTTTCTTTTTTCCCATTTCAGTGTTTTACTTAGAAGATTGCTCCGAATAAGAGGAAGAAAATAGAAAGAATGTTAATTATTTCCAAGACCTAGTGAAGTAATCCATGAAATTGCTTCCTACTCTGATTTAGGGGCAATATTAGGGTTGGAATATGGAGGGTTTTAAGAATCGTGGGAAGATGGCTGGTGCTGCAAAAGATTAAGATTAGAGGACAAGGGTGATGAGGGGGCAAGCTTGAAATTCTATTGAAAAATAGCACTGTTTCTGCGAATGAATTCATGAGACAGCATGATTTTTATTTTCAAGTTTTCGCTGCAAATGTATGTCATTTATATAAAGTGTCAAATTACTTTTTGTACTATATATTTTCCAAATGTACTAAAAGAACAGTAAATATTTTTTAATTGTTCTTATTTTAGATTGTTAAAAAGTAAATGTGATATTTTCATGAAAGTAATTAAAATGACTGCAAAAAACACAGTGTAAATTGCACTTATTGCATTTGTTTTTCTAATTTAAGAAACAAACAAACTTTAATGGAACGACTATCTACATGTTTAATAACTCAAGCGAAGGCTTCGAGCTCTTGGCATTGATATGCAGCTGGTGTAAGTGTACTTTGATCTCCAGGAGCAAACCTTAACAGATCGAAATTTTATAAGCAATGCTTTTTATAACTACAATATGGAGGGAAGGGATGAGTTATTTAATTTTATATTTGCCGTAAAAAGAAATTATGAGAAAAACTAAGAATACAAACTGGTTTTAGTTGTTTCTGTTTCAGATAGTCATCAAGTAAATAACATGTGATGTCTTCATGAAAGTAATCGAAATCACTATAAAAACACACTGTTAAATTGCATTTGTTTTTCTAATTTAAGAAACAAACAAACTTTAATGGAACGACTATCTACATGTTTAATAACTCAAGCGAAGGCTTCGAGCTCTTGGCATTGATATGCAGCTGGTGTAAGTGTACTTTGATCTCCAGGAGCAAACCTTAACAGATCGAAATTTTATAAGCAATGCTTTTTATAACTACAATATGGAGGGAAGGGATGAGTTATTTAATTTTATATTTGCCGTAAAAAGAAATTATGAGAAAAACTAAGAATACAAACTGGTTTTAGTTGTTTCTGTTTCAGATAGTCATCAAGTAAATAACATGTGATGTCTTCATGAAAGTAATCGAAATCACTATAAAAACACACTGTTAAATTGCATTTGTTTTTCTAATTTAAGAAACAAACAAACTTTAATGGAACGACTATCTACATGTTTAATAACTCAAGCGAAGGCTTCGAGCTCTTGGCATTGATATGCAGCTGGTGTAAGTGTACTTTGATCTCCAGGAGCAAACCTTAACAGATCGAAATTTTATAAGCAATGCTTTTTATAACTACAATATGGAGGGAAGGGATGAGTTATTTAATTTTATATTTGCCGTAAAAAGAAATTATGAGAAAAACTAAGAATACAAACTGGTTTTAGTTGTTTCTGTTTCAGATAGTCATCAAGTAAATAACATGTGATGTCTTCATGAAAGTAATCGAAATCACTATAAAAACACACTGTTAAATTGCATTTGTTTTTCGAATTTATGAAACAAACGTAAATGGAACGATAATATACATAACTCCAGAGAAGTTTTCGAGCTCTTGGCATTAACATACAACTGGTGTAAGTATACTTCGATCTACAGAAAGAAACCTTGACAGATCAAAATTTTCTAAACAATGCTTTTCAACACGACAATATGTATGAGAGTGAAAAGTTATTTAATATTTATTTTATTGTGGTTTTTCGAAGTTTTTCCGAAAGGGAAAATAATAAAGCCACACTTTAGGTGCCTTACAGTTGAAGCTAAGTAATAATTTTAAACTATACATGTCATATTGCTGTAAAAATATATCCGGGCTTTAAAACAGACAAATAACTAAATCATTTTCAACCTTATTAAATTTTTTTTTAAAAGACGCCAATTGCATTTGACCTAGATTAAAATTATCTGACTTAGTGTTTTACTACTTTAATAACTGTCTTTGTTTTATAAACTATAAAAATTTATGAGGATACTGAAAATATATATTTAACATTTCATAGAGATTCTGAAATTACCTGTTTAATGCTTGACAAGGATTTTGAAGATATATTGTTTAAGGTTTTATTAGGATTATGAAAGTATTCATGTAATGTTTTGTTAGGATTATGAAAATATTGTTTGATAATAAATAATAAACGTTTGAGAATTCATTTGAAAATATATTTTGAATGTTTCATATTCATTCTTAAAATATATGTTTCATGCTTGAAAGGAACTATAAAACTAATTATTTAATAATTAATAAAGGCTCTGAAAACATACATAGCAAGAACTACGAAACAAATTGTAATAATCTACATAAGTTAAGAATGAAAGTGTATTGTCTAAATTTGGATTATTGGATTTTTAAAAATCAAATTCTTAAATGTAACAACCAAACAAACCTTGAGATGTCTGACACCAAAACTCCAAGATGATAATATGTATATAGAGTGAACATTTTATAGTAGATTGAGTTTGAATAAACAGTTTAAAGCCGCTATATCTTAGAAAGAAGCTTAATTGTTTTAAATTTATTCAAAATAATTATGTAGTACAGGAACAAAAGATTGTTCACAATTGCAAAAAGCACTAAATATTAGGAGTCGTTCATAAGTTTTTTTTAAAAAAAATATTTAAAATATGTGACAAAAAATTAAGAATACCGCACACAATAAAAAATTACGGTAAAAAAAACGGTGTACGGTCGTAAGTACTGGAAATTTGGATGCATCATCCATAAAATACATTTTACCCTAAAATATTAAACTTTGATTTTTACAGCAATATCATTTTATTTATATTGATTCAGTGATTTTACCGGTATTTATTACTTTAAAAATTACGATAAATCCGATACTTTTTAACGTAACTGTTGTGTAATTCTTGAACGGTGTTTTTTTCATAACTTTGAACTTTTTTTCATCTTGGAGTCTGCTTAAAATCACTGAGAAATTACAGACAAGATAAAGTATTTGGTTTTTCTGTAAATGAAAAAAAAGAATAAAATATTTTAGTCTTTATATAGTATAGTATAAAACATGATTATATTTCGTAGTTACAAGTATAAAAGAGATTTCTAATTTTTTTATTCAACGTATAAAGAAAGCAAGTCATTTATTATACTGTTTGCCTATTATTTTTTGTAAAACAATTTAAAAAATTTGCAAAAAAAATCCCTGTACTAAGTTATTAGTTTATGGTACAATTGTTTTCTGAAATGAATTCATTTACTCAACTACATTAATTTTTTAAACAACTTTTAACGAACTGCGTTCGTTTTGTTTGAAATACAAGATAAAGTTCAATAGCTTTTGAACTGTGTTTAATTTAATTCCATTTCCTGTTAACTCTTCATTTATTTTGCCCTTTACGACTTTTCAAACAGAATAAAAAACAATGTCATTTCCACCTTACTGCTTCAGTTAACTGTAAAGAAACGCATAGTTAAAAAAATTTCAACTTTCAAAATTGTCTGAGGAAATTATAAGAAAAAAGTATGAATGCGTAGTAAGAAAAAAAATTCTAACGAGCTTAGTCTTTTTTTTCTTTTCCTTCAAATTTACTTTCATTCAATCATGCAAAGGTAAAGAGAATATTTTTTTCGCAAATCTTATTAAAAACCAACGAGCGAACTGTAAATTAGGTTCTAAATTAACTTCTAAGCTAGCTCAAATATGATGTGAAACTAAAAGATAGAAGTTACCGAAAACTGAAAATGTTAAAGGGCATAAATATCTCAATGAACTATTAAGATAAATATGAAAAAAAAGTTCTGGCATTTAACAGAAATGTTCAAAGCAGATAAAAAGATTCTCATAATTTAACTATTAAATATAAAGTTAAAGACATACAGTTTTTAATTTTGAAAGTTAGAGTAAAATAAAAGAAGCATAAGAATATAAAATTAATGAGACAACAAAAATGTTTTTTTTATTATTTTAGAAAATTTATTTAGTTGACATATTTTCCACAATTGTGTTATCTATGTAATTTGTATTTTTTAAACAACTCGACATCTTTAAAAAAAATTTCTTTATAATTGAATTTATAACTTATTTCGATATGTCTCTTAAAATTTCTAGAAATGTTTTAAATACTCATCTAAACACTGTAGTTTTAATAAGTTTCTAACTACATCTACTAATCCTTTCACGTGTGTAATGTGACTTTCAATATTTTTTCTCATGATCAGAAATAAAATATATTTTAAAATTTTTGTACAAGTTTTTTTCTTGTATTTTTCTTGCTTTAATTTTTTTTAAAAAATAAAAGAAAATAAGAAAAAAATTTAAAAAATGAATTTATTGAAGTTAATGTTTATTGGCGACTTTTCGCTTTTCCCGATTACTTGAAAAGTACTAAAAGGTTTGTCACACTTTATATAAATGAAATCATAATTTTTTCTTATATAAATAGAAAACACAAATTGTGAATTTTATAAAATTTATATCTAAAACAAACATAAAAAGCAGTTATCAATAGTGAAATGCAGGTGAGTTTATTTTTTAAGAATAATGAAACACAAAAAAAAAATATTTTAAACCAAAATTTTGAAAATAACATATACTAGTGTTAGTTTTAGTATTTATTGGACAGATTTTAAATCATGTTGAACTCAAAACATTGAAGAATTTTAATAGAGCAAAATATGTACTCTAATTGTACTAAAATTTATGATTCTCATAAACTGTCTGTTGCAGATAATATACAGTCCAATTAATGATCAACTAATGATTTTAACGTCTGAGGCATTATTGCTGCATGCGAAGCTGCAAAATTTTTAAGATTTACTAAAATATTAAAAAAAAAGTGTCTACTTAATGATGACGCTTAGTTATTTAACAAATTAACACCAGAAGTGATGTAGATGAAGAAGAGTTAAGTCAAATCGCACCATCTGGACCAGGTCATCTTTACAAGCTCCCTGGCATCTTTCCAGAAATATGCGTGAGGGAAAATTTTCGCTTGCCTTGTTCATCATTTTCGTGTTTGGAACATTTATGATGCGAGAAAAAAACGTGTGTTTTGTGTCGTTTTAGTCTTGTCAATCTTATTAATGAGAAAAAGGCTGATTCAGTCCGTTAAAAGAACATCATTAAAGAGAGTGGAACTATTATGCACATTTTTTTTTTACTAACTGGCTGTCACCCAATGGAGTCCAAGATTTCATGATATAGTGTGCCATTGTGAAAATTTTTTTTTAAATAAAATTACTACAAGTATATAGTGTGAAATAGTTAGAATATTTAGTTTCCTTCTTTCTCCCTATGTCAGTTTGCCAGAATTTAAACAAAAGATAATCATACATAGGAAGCAACAAGATTAGACAATGATGTGTTTTTACACAATTTAAACATATGTCTATGTTATTATCTCTGCACATATTTAAAAAAAAGAAATTGTCTGTAAGTCCGTCTACGCGTTGTTTTGCAATCAAAAACGACAATTAAAAAATTGAAATTGGGAATGATGGAAAATATGAACCTCGTAACCAACTCGTAAATATGATTTTTTTAATTAGAATCGTCTTCTCTCACTTTTTACTTTCATATTTATAATACAATGAATAAATTGGGAACATTCAATAGGTTTAAGTGTAAATGGATATTTTTACTATTAAAAAAAAAACAATACTAGGATAGTCCCTAAACTAATTCTAATCCTCCCCTGTACACGTCTGTCCACGATTTCTCAAACTGTAAAAAATCGGATACTCAAATTTTACGAAACTGTCTTCTTTTGTCATGAAGCAGCATTTCGTCAGAGTGACGAAATAATTCACCAAGGAAATTAATTTCTTCAAAAGAAAATGTACATTCGATCATTTTATTTCTTTCGAAAAGAAAAAAAAAACAAAGAAAAGCACCAAGCGGCCCTCGGAGTGCCTCCCGGTATCTGAGGGGTGGTATTGTTCATCAATTTTCCAAGGGCACCATACAGATGGTTCAACGTCACCCGACAAACACAAACACAGATGTAATAGAAATAAAAAGTACTGCCACGCTCGTAATGCATTTTGAATCCGGGATCTTTTGTAGTATGCGATCAATTCCTTGACCAGTCGCCTTGCTCTGCCTTTCACATTTCGATCGTCTATCCTTAATTCTAGTTAACAATCTCTTACAATGCACAGCGATAAGGGTTCTGAGTTGAGGAAATATTTTCGTCACATATTTGAGAGTTGGCGTTTCGTCAAAAATCACACGATTTCGTGACGAAATGATTCTCAAAAATAACGAAACACAGCTCAATGAATGCTAAATCGTCAAAAGTGAGAATTTTATTTCTGAAAGTCCAGTTGGCCAAGATGTATAAGGTTACGTTAAATAAAAAATAAATCATTGCGATATGGTTAATAATACATAAATGAATGCCACCATTCAAACTTATAAAGAAAAGTAAGAGAAAAGCTCCAGAGATAGCGTGTAACTGATTCACAAACTGACAACAGACTCATTTAAAAATTGTAAAGAGAATATAATCAAAACTCATGTACAATGGTAGAAACTTAAGTTTAAGACTAATTTGGTCTTTAAGGCAGACCTTAAGATACGTTCACTAAAAATAACCAAAAAAAGTTTTGCTGGTAATATAATCACAGACAAAAAAAAATCATATGTTAGGAGTTTTTGTCTTACATAACGGTTTGGTTACATAAACATTTTTTATATTAAATCTGATCGATCCAGTAAAAGTAAAACGCGTCATAAGGAGTAAAAACTGGTAGTGTTTTTTCCACCTAATTAAAGAGGAGCTAGAAGTATTAAGACCACTGAAAAATATTTTTGATTTTTGTCAAAAATTCATGAACCACACCAAAGTGTTTTGTTAAAGACTTTTTGCGTTATAAATCCAGATGTTCGCATCCACTCTCTAGAAAAAAAAATATTTTAAAGTTTTGCCTTGTGATAACATATGTTTCAATTCACTGACAGGAAAAAGCATCAGGTTAGGAGCTAAGAGTTTTTCGGCTTGACTACATAAAAGTTATTGAAACATTCGTCTATATCAAAGGTAATCCAAGTAAAAGCGAAAACCACGTGAAAGAAGGAATCAAGAAAAATCTGAATTGCCACAAAGGTGGTTGGAAAAAAAGGGTCCGGAAAAACAAGTTAAGCCTCTTTGGTTCTTGACACCTGACGCTCTGGCCCTATACCCGTTCTCCCGTTTTCCCGTGTCCCGGAGCGCAGGTGCTTCCATTACAGCGTCTTGTTCCGGAATTCCAGGAAGAAAAAAAAAGGAAGAAAAATGTCTAGAAAGTAACGGCTTGAATTTTATCGAACCCTTCCAGTAAAATATATTGTGATTATTTTTCTCTGTGGAAAGAAAAGACGGTCTTCAGGGAGCGATTATGGAGTTGAATATGCCCCGGATTGAGTGATGTAACAGATACGAAATCGTTAAATTCTCTTAAGTTGCGATTGGAAAAATATAATTGAAAATGGTGTATAATTTAAATTAAATGTAACTCAAGTTGACGAGCCTACATGACAAATCCAGTCTCAAGCTGGATTTGTCATGTAGGCAAAATTTTACATATTAAAATGAAATTACATTATAATAATCGTCTGAACAGAGTCCGGGGAACAATTAAACAAAAATGTCGATTCACGATTTAAAAATGTAATCAATAAAACTGTTTGAACTTTTCAGAGTAATTTCTTAAAAAATCGCACAATTTGATGATAAACTGCACATGCAGTAAAATATATGTGGCAGAAACTGTTATTTATGCCAAATGCACAAATATAATAAAAGTGAACGTGAAAGAAATTGAATGTTTGTTCAAAAAAATAGGATATTACATATATATTTTTTCCGTGTTGCAGTTAGCTCTAATAGAAATGACGTAACATTGTTTTCAAATTGAGTGTTAAAATTTAAATTCTTTAAAGTTGTAATGCAGATGAAGGAAATGTTGTATATTTAGGTTCATACGAATTGCATGGTGATGAGTTTGTTCCCGATTAACATAAAAACACTTTAATTCTTTAATTGAATACATAGATTTAAGCGTAAAATCAAATGACCACTATTCATGTTGAGCGGAAGTTTTTTTTTTTTTTCAATTTGATTATTTTATGTAATAATATATAGATAAATAAATATTAAGTGAAAGTTCAAAAAAATAAACAAATGGTTTGGGAAAGATAAAGAACCAAATTACATAAGGAGAGAATGAGAAATAGGTGGAAGGAATGCTAAAATAAAGGAATATATATATATATATATATATATATATAAATAGTTTCATGCATTATCCCTTTTTTTATCCTAAATTTGCGACTATTTTCTATACTCTTCTTAAAAAGTTGTATCAGCGAAATAAATAAAAAACTAAAACTGATAATGTGATGAATTATGTTTTGACAAAAGTCTCCGGAACTTTGTTTAAAATTTTAAAATATTTATGAGAAAAAGAATTTATTTTTTAAATGGATAAAAACTCTCTGGTCCTCTATATACAACTTTAACTTTAGTTTGAATCAGGTGTTTTTATTTTCTCTTATAAAGCGTTTATTATTTTTTCATAGCAGCTAAAAATGTTGATAATAAAAAAAGAGGGAAAATGCTTAAAAAATAAATCAGATTGTAGGGAAAAACAGCTCTGAGAAGATGAATATTCTCTTTTCTTTCAACCTTACGGCTTATGCATTCTTTATGACCGTAGAAAAGCTTCCCAGTAATTGGACAATGAATTAAGCAGGGAAGAGAAGGATTTTTTATTTTCTATATTTTAAAGAAGAGGGATATTTTCTGAGAAAAAAAAATATTTTTAAATATTTATAGCTAAATAAATTTGAATTGTAAGAAAAAATCGTACCTAATTTAATAAAATTTTATTTCTTTTTCTTTGTAATTTATTTCAAATATTTTGTCGTAAACGAAGCAATTCAGAGATTTACCTCGCATTTGAATTTTCCAAAAATCCAATTTCTATATTTTAAACTGATTAAGATTTTTAAGTGTTAGGGATTTTAAAGATTTTAATTATTAAAAAAATTTACTTCAGTACAATTATTAAAAAATTATTTAAACCAATTTTTCATGTTTATCTTTTATTTATCTTTAATTTATTATGCATATATCTACACACACAAATAAGGATACCCAACTGAAGTAATTAAATTCTATATACAATTATTGAGTTAATTGTATGTTTTTATTAATTAATTTACTAAAAATTTCTTTGTTAATTTATGTTTTTACGTTGTACAAATGCAAATCCGTGGCGAAAATTGTGTGCAAAATGGGCAAATCTTGTATCTCTCTCTCTTTTTTTTAATAAATGTTAATTTTCTAAAATCGTTAAAATTGTATAATTAAATATTATATATATAAATATTGTATATATAAAGTTCAAACCAATTTAACTAAAGTATCTCTAATAAATAAAATAAAACACACAAACAATAAATTCATAAAATTTAACAGCAGTTGACGTGCAAGTTGATTGATGACTATGGATGAACATCAGTCGAATTTAAACTTCTCAACAGTATTTTATTTTGAGGGTTTAATTGCGTTTGCGTGATCGTTAAAAATAAACAAACAAAAATAAAAAAAATAAAAAAAATCATAGCAGAGAATTCTATTTTTTTTATTTCATTATTTTTAACTTCCGAAGCTGACACATTATTTTATTACAATTTTGTTTTACTTATTTTAGTTACATAGAAATGTGGAATGTACTTAGATAAAATTTAATTAATCTTTAGTCTGGAATAAATCCTTTTGAAGTATTATTTGATTATAAAAATCGATTTAAGTCTGCAATTTCTCAAAATAAAATGTTTTTAACGTAATATTGGCACAAGGTAGGTTTTATTAGATTCAAAAATTGATCAATAACAAGACAAACTTTTGCTTGCACTTTCCGCTATAAGAAAACTCTTTAGGAATTTCTTCACGAATTTCTTAACTATTATACAGAAATAATTTAAAAAGAATAGTTTCAAACATAAGAATGGATATTTTATTTTAACTCTATGCTTTTATTTACAGTTAAATCTATTGTTATAAAAGCTGTTAAAATGCAAGAACAAATTAATGATGTTGATCTCAAGTATTGGAAAATTGGCAAATAGTATTCTATAGTTATAATATTTGATTATTCTACAAAAATATAGAATCTTATTATTCTGCAAGTAAATTAAATATGTATCTAAAACGAGAAAAAAAAAACGGAGTCAAGAGTGTAATTTAGTAAATAATTTGCCTTAACTTATATTAAAAAATCAATTTTACAAATTATAAAGGATTATAAATTTTATCCTAAGAAAAAACGTATACGACCATTTTAAATAAATCATAACGTAATTATCAGCATCTACGTTACTCTAAGACTGATATACCATAATTTTTACTGATTTACATCTTTTTTTTGGTCGAGTTGAAGGAAAGCAAATGTGCTGTAAAAAATTTCGCCTCAATTTTCAGTATAAAGTACCGGCAGTTTTGGTGCCCCATCCGTAAAATCCATTTGTAATATATTATTACTTATATTTTAATGCATTTGTTCTGATTACAACATTATAAAGTGACAAAAATTTAATCTTGCACAGAAAGAAATTTTTGGTAAAATTATCTTACATTATAAAAAATTCCTTAACAAATTAATTTATGAAGTATCGGTTCTTCGAGTGCATCATCAGTAATATTCCTTTTAAAGTAAAATAATATACCATAATTTTTGTATTATTATTTACTTAATTACAGTGATTCACTAATTTTACGGTAATTATTAATGTAAAAATTATGGTATATCAGAATTTTTATTACGTAACACGTTCCGGTAAAATGTAGCGGGACTTTGAGTACCGGTGCATTTTACTAAAATTTGATCCGGATCTTTTTACAGTATTGTAGAGTCTAGTCGAACACAGTATTGTAGAGTCTAGTCGTTAACATTTATTTTAGTTTTTAAATAAAAGTAAAAAAAAAAAAATTACTTTATATCAAATAAAACGGAAAACGAAGAAAAAAAACTGATGCATAAATAAATATTTCTACTATCAAAAGGTAACATCTTTCATAAGTTACTTTTAATTTTTTTCTTAAAACAAATCAAAAGTACACTTAAAAGTACTTATTTAAATGCTATCTAAAGTACTATAAACTTGAAACAGCCGCTATAACTTATATATTGGGTTTGTAAGAATTAACCTAGAATTAAACCATAATTGTAACCAGCTGTTCTCTACCAAATGCTTCGTTTCTTTATAAGCGAGTTAATAGTTTAGTTTCTAGCTGAGTTTGATGAAATTGTTTTCTCCACAATTAACGTAAGCCTGTAGTTAGGTCCTGGGCGGTTTTTTGTTTTGAGCTCTATGGAATCTTGTATTCTTCTAAAATGCACGCAATAACATGTAAATAAATGTTACGAAAAACTTTATAATAATGTTATTTTATCGTTACAATAACATTACATTAAGGTTATAATAATGTTATATATTAATCTGTCCCATGAATTAAATTCAAACGCGAAGGGAAGTGTGTGTTAACATCATAGACAGATTTGTGCACTATTTTAAAACTGGTATATATAATTACTTTTAGTAAATATTTATTATGTTTTATGATTTGATCTAATATTAGTCGTAGAAAGTTTGAATTCTACGGTCTACAATTTTTTACATTATTTCAAGGAATGTAATTTTATAAAGTGAATATGAAATTAATTCCGATTCTGATTTGAGAGAAATCGGGTTAATAGTTCCTGAGAAATTGAATTGAACTATTGGGCCAATTTTGTGCAAATTTTGCTATGTAAAATTACATTCTTTAAAATGATGCAAAAAATTTTATGCATTACAATCGAAAGTTTTTTCAATTATTATTAAATAAAATAATAAATATTTTCTGAAAGTTATTTTTTGCATGAAATTATTTTTAGATAAATGAATTTTATAATTGTGTGTTAAAAGAATGACAATTCGCTTGAAAACTTCTCGACATATAGTGAAATAAGCAAAAAGCAAAATTAACATTAAATGTGATCCGAGCTTAGGACCACTCTTATGACCGAACTATAGGGAACCTATTTCTGCGATTGTGGCTACCCCCCTATAATTTGGGAGTCAGAATTCCGAATCCGTCAAAAAAAAGTACGTTTCTGTGAAATGTTTATTCAAAAAAGTGTTAAAAAAAGTGTTTATTCAAAGAAAGTACGTTTTCGTGTCTGATTTCGTAACATAAGAAATCATCTGCAGCAATTAATTTAGCATATTTGAGGTTAACACCTTGAACCTTTAAGAATAAATCTTAAAAAGTGAAGATCTGATCATTAGATCAAAAGTTTATCAGGCTGGTCCATTTTTTATTTCGTGCACTGTATATATTTGAATTTAATATCAATTTAAACATATTTATACAATTGATCTTTACGTAATTTCAAAAATATATTAGGTATTAGTTTATATCTTCATCTAGGTTGAAATAAATGCATAATGGTTTTCTTCTTTTGCGTGAGATTTTTTTCCATATCTCATTCCCTGTGGAATCATTAGGAAATCTCAATGGTTCCTTCGAGATCTTCTGACTAGCGAAGCGAATAATGGAAAAAGCTCACTGATTTCGAATACCTCTCGCGGTGATCAATAATTCTGCAAATAATTAACTTCTTTATCTCCAATTGTTTTTCTTTTAATTCATTTCCCTTTTTCGGTCCTCCTTTCCCTTAAAGATTTATTTCTTCTTTTTTTTTTCATACGTTTCCATTATTTGTATTATTCTTTTTTTTTTATTCCCAAAAATACCTGTATCCCTCTCTTGAGTTTATGTTAATTTGAAAAGCGAAATTCAATCAACTGGATTTGATGAATAAAATGGATTATTCTCTTTCGAATTTCATCTTTTTTTTTATAGAAGAGAATCTTAGGTTTAATAATCCAAGGTTGAGATACTATCAACACTATCTGAAAAAAGAAGTTGATTTTGTTTATGAAAGATAATTGGATTTTGGGATTTTTCTTTGGACAATTTAAGCTTATAGTGCTATGTAAGAAGCAAAATTACTTATCAGGCTATTCAAAGGAATTAATGCAGTTCACTAACTCTTTGTCTTATATAAATTAAAATTACATCAGCTCCATTAAAAATTGCTTTTATATGGATTAGGCTTTTCTGAAATGAGTTAATGCACATTTTTAAAATAAAATGATTATGATTGTCTCGGAAAGAATAATTTTATTATTTATAGTATAATACATTTTACATTCAGAAATTTATTTTTTTCTAAATTATATTGACATAAAAAACATAGTAGCAGTTTTATTATAATCTTAAAATACTCATATTGAAACATAATGTTTAAGAAGGAATAAATAAGTCTTAATAAAAATAGTTAAGACTTACTTACTTAAAATCTTATCTTACATAACTAAACATAACTTAAAACTTACTTTAACTCAAAAAAATAAAATGTACACATAGTTTTATAATTATTGAAATTTCAAAATATTTAAGTTAAAGAAGGTTCAAATTAAAATATATAGAGCACTGCCCTGAAATTTCAAGCAAAATATTTCGTTAAATAATATTGTCAAATTTCACAATCTTTTTAACTTTCCTTATTAGTTTGTTACCATGCTAACGTAAAAGTTTCTGGGCTAAGGCACTGTATGTTTTTAAAAACCTTTTTAAAGTAGAAGAGTGATTTTGGAAATTTTCAACGCACACCCGTACAACAACAATTTTAGGCTTTATATTTTGACAACTACAAAATACAATCAACTACCATATTCTTCATGGTATCTTTTTTAATAATTTGTTTTTATAAAAGAATCTTAAAATTTTTAAGATGCAATTTAGTTGAAAATTTCATTTTTTCTGTTTTTTTAAATTCAAAATTTTAAAATTTTCCAGATTAGGTAAAAAAAATTTTTTTGAGACAAACTAAAAAATATTTTACTGAAACATTTTGTACGTCATTTAAAGTATTTATTCCTGAAAAATAAGCTACAGGGAAAATTAAACAGGTTTTATTTTACGATATAATCAATATTGAACTTAAGATAAAATCTTACTTTCAATAAGCTATCAAAATAAAAACATAAACCAAGGCTGAAAGATAACGCTTTTCTTAATTAAGATAATTACTTTAGATACTTAAAAAAACGGAAGCTTATTTTAGAAGATTAAATATCGTCATGTATCATAAAATATTAGAGTGAGTAGTTTTTTATTTCTATTTTTGCAACATCTATTTTTCGAGGTAATATAGCCGAAATTCAATTATGCTTCATGATAAATTTATTATTTTGAACGAAAAATATAAAACATGACTCATTAACAAATATTAATAGCTCAAAATACACGGTTTTGCGAATAAAAAATTAAATGACTCCTTGGTTCATACATTTTGATTTTTAATTCCAAGAACTCCGAGAAGATTAAAATTTCCTCCTAAATTGTTTAAGATTTCGAACGGATTATAAAGTGTTTGATTAAAACCTATTTACTTTAAGGTAAACCTCTTAATTCCCAAAGATGGCAATGAGTTTATTGATTTTTGAAGTATCTTTCCAAGGGTGAGTCTGTTTACGTAAACTGCGATTATGACATCTTGTGCTAAGAGTTATAAATTTCTTGAAAGGAATTAATTTAATAGCTTTTGAGGAAACGCTAAGTATTTTACTGATAGGACTTGTGTAATTTTTTTCTAACTTAGCATCATTATTTTTTAGCCATCTATTTTGCATGATTATGTAAGTTTTGTACTTCTAAAAGAAAAATGCATAAAATAAGTAAAAGAAAATTAGTAATTAGAATTAATTGGTTTTTGCAGCTTTTGATATTATTAAATTTATATGTGATGTTCAGAAAGAATTCCTTTTTGAAATAGTCATTGCATTTCCATTGCAAAAGGAAAACGTAAACAGTGTTTACTCAATTCTAAATAATTCTATGTAATTCTAAATAATTCTATGTCAAGAAGTAAATGTATTCTAAACTAGATTTTTCAGCGTTTATCCTAATGTCTTTTGAAATAATGACTTAAATATAATCAAAATTCAGTAATT